>BBXU01000440.1:0-13694 GCA_001598975.1 Parachlorella kessleri
GGGGAGGAGGTGCACGGCTATGGAAGCGGAGGGGGACGAATCACTGTGCATGCCTTGGGAGTATCTTGTGTGCGATAGAAAGGTTTGCATTGTAGAGGTTGTCAATCGCTCAGTGTGGCCCTGCCATGCTTGATGCACCTTAATTGGGTCACCGTCATCATAACCCACGGCAGCTGTCCATAGCAGAGTGGGAACTGCCATTTGGATTGAGGGCTACATGTACAGGTGCCAGTGTGCATGCAAGGTCCCACTGAATGTTGCGTGCAGGAGCTGTCGCTGATGGCCAGCAAAGGGTCTGGCAGGGGCCACAACAAGGCGCACGGCAGCCCCCGGTTCAATGCCGGCCTGCGCCGCACCCGCACGCTCAACCAGCCTCGCTCCGGCTTCTGATGCTAGCTGCAGAACTGAAGCTTGAACAGCACACAGCGCTCCTGAGAGTGGGGTGACGTGTGCGTAGGGTGCCGAGTGTACTATGAGGCAGGTTCAGAGGACTGGGTCATGCACTGCTAAAAAAGCAGCCTGCCTTGATGTAGGCACCGTTGTTGTATACATTCACTCTGCTGTATATGCTGGGGCGAGCCGGTCTGTATCATACGAAGGTGCTCAGTTGTTCTACCCTCACTACAAGAGTTTTGAAGAGAGGAGGCAGTGTGCCCCTGACCCCTGAGAGGGATGCAGGCCTCGTACTATTCCTTGGAGAGTTTGGAGATTCCCCTGGCTGACGAGCGTGGCTGTAGGCCCAAAGGCACTTGTCGTGTCTGTTGCTAGTCAAGGTTTGTTTGGAGTAAGCTTGTCTGCTATTTCCGTGAACCTTCCGTGGGAACTAAAGGGGCTGAGCTGCGGCTCATTCCGTGAAATGGCCAGCCTGTAGCCTGGTGTGTACCCTGTTAAGAGCCTTGTAACATGCCAGTGGATGAGCTGTTGGTAGGCCTAGTCTAGTCTAACAGCGTAGCGCCACCTGACCATGCTGCCACGAGTCCCCCCAAGTGGTAGGTGACGAAACTCTTCCCGGAGATTGGGTTTGCGAAGCAGCCATCACGCTAGCCCACTGACATCAGTTTTACTGCTGCAGGTTGCGGTCTTTGTGCTGTAATGTATAGAGGGTGCCGAATGCCCAGGTTCGCAAAGGCAGGAACCACTGCGCAGGCCCCAGAGCATGCCATGGGGTCTAACTTGGCAGACACCAAGTGCAGTAAGAGCATCCTGCATCGAAAGTCCCCAGGTCTTTGAGAGCTCGAGTCCACTAGCGTTGCCTGCCAACCACATTGTCTTCCAGCTCGAGCACGAGCAAACCCTAGCATGCTGTTATTCAAAACATGGTGCATCATCGTTACAGACCTTCACTACATGCCTAGCTACTGTAATTATGGGGACTACCCCGTGTGGCTTGTACACATACGGGTTCCTAACAAGTGGCCTTCCCCACTATGTCACAGCCCACTGAACTGAACTCCTGCTATTGTCGCTCCAAACTGCTGGGCGTGCAGGGAGACTGTGATAACGACGCAAGCTGAACCAGGTCATGGCGGCTCTTGCGCCGCCACCCCCAAAGCGACAAGAGCAAGGACACCGACAACAAGAAGCGGCTGAGCTTAACTGAGCTTAACAGTCATGCCGTGTGCGCCTGCTTGGGGTCAAGCAAAGTGTGTCCGAAATTCTAGGAGAACAGGGTGTCAAGGTTAGTCACTCCTCTGAATCGGCGCACGGCGCGGCGCTTATTGCAAGCTAGTGGAGGTTAGGCCCCACAGGAAGACTGGTCTTGAATCTTGCATTCCACTTCGTTGCACTATCAGGGGACTCCTCGCCTAGGGCATCTCGACACTAGCCAGACAACATGCAGCAGCTCCTCTTACTGGACAGCGCCCCTAAGGCTACCAGCGGTGAAAGCAGCGGCGTGCAAGCCCTGATCGTACACAACCAGGCCGCCGTGGTGCCTGTCGAAGCGCGGCTAGAGCTGCTCAGACAGGACCGAGAGGTGCATCACCACAAGCAAATATGGACCAAAGACCCCCATGGAGGCCCGTATAAGAAGGCAAGGTGGTTTACAAAGCTAGGGAGACTTGCGTAACACGAGGAGTCCTTGCGCTTCGGTCAAACATGACCTCCTCGCCATCATGGTTTTGACCTGCATGCAGGCAGCTATGAAGACATACGACCCACTTCAGCATCTGCCCGACGGGTCAGATAGGCAGGTGGGTCTTGCCTCGATGCCTGTCTGGTGTAAGGGGGGTTGCAGACAATCACCTGCGTCCTGGGATGGGAGACTGACCCAGGTTAAACAGACCCTACCTTGGTCCGGATGCCAGCTATCTGCCATATCCAAGGCCATACCTGTGTGACCTGCCAGGGCTGGGATATGTCAGTGTGCGCTCCACAACATGCTTGGTGGGTGTGTCAACCACCCCAACCCACTCGCAGGTGGAGCTGGGGTATGAGCGCGTGGAGCGCGGCCTCACCACCAACTTCGTGGGCAACCACATGACCCAGGGAGCCATCGACCTGGTGCAAGCCGAGTTGGAGGGGCCCCCCTGCAGCGAGGACCTGCTGCTGCTGGAGCAGAGCCAACAGCCTGCCAGGCTGCTGCACAGGGGGCCGGCAGGCAGCAGCCCGCTCTGCTGCCAGCAGGCGCCCACAGCCGTGCCGCTGCAAGGGTACAGCTGGTGGGATGCTGGCAGCTGTTTGCGCATCCGGGTGGACCTGGCACGCTGCCGGCAGCAGCTGCGGCTGCCGGCGGGCAGCCAGCAGCCGCTGGCGGCAAGCTGCAGGTGGTCCAGGCAGAGCTTGCGGCTCCAGCTGTCATCTCAAGCGCAGCTGGGGGAGGATAGCGGCTCCCCTTCTCCACAGGGTTCTCCAAAGAGGGTACCTGGAAGCAATATACGAGTTGTGGAGCTGATCCAGGACCCGCTGTGCCACGCTGTGTGTCCAGCTGCGTGTAAGCTGGAGCAGGCTGGGCCCCCTGCCCTCCCTGCCCCACCCCTGCAAGTGCAGCTGGAGGCGAGCAACCCTACGCCACCGTCAGAGGCACACGGTGCTTCTGGGGTCCTGCAGGGCAGCAGCAGCTCAGGCTGCAGCAGGCCGGAAGCAGGCGCAGGAAGCACAGCAGGCGCAGCATGCCAGGACCCAGGCACCTCCTGCAGTGCACCGCTCCCGGCTGCTGCCGCTGAACCCCAGAGTGGGGCAGTTGCTGTCACGGTCACTGGTGATGCGGCACGCAGTCAAGAAGAAGCCTGCCAGGGAGCCCTGGCCCTGGGCCCTGGTGCCACCGCCCTGCTGGTTGTCCTGGTCAAGGAGGATGCCTCCAGGGTGTGGGACACCTTGCAGGCGCCAGCGGTGGTGGCAGCTGCCACGCCGCCCAGGCCGCCTACCAACCTGGCCACACTGAGGTGAGCTGGGGCCCCTATAGGTGCTCTTTTGCAGGGATGGCCTTGTCGGCTGCCAGTTGCCCGTACCGTCATGGTGTTGAGGTTTGGCGGCGCACGCGTGCCTGCACCTGCAGTTCCTGCATGCTGGTGGCAGACAGGCTAAGCCATGCCATTGGGCAGCAACCTGCCTGACATGAGGGGCAGACTATGAGCGCTGTGCAGCACAGCATGGCACACCTTCTGAGGGGTGTGGCACAATACCACAATGCTCCAAGCTTCAAGCTCAGTTTCGGATCCTATTCTCTATCGGAAGGGCTGGCTGCCTAGGCACCTCTCAAGCCAGCATGATGGGTATTGGGTTCCTTCCCGCGCACTCTCACTCATAACAGATATCTCAATCGTGTGCAGGAGATATCTACGGCAGCAGGGGCAGAAGGCGGCCCCTCAGCCAGCCCCCACCACAGGCTCTGCCTGTGCAACTCCCACTGGGTCCACTGAAGACCCCCCTGCTATAACCAGCCAGCCGCCAGCCACAATCGCAGCAGAGACACCGCCTGCGAGGGCGGAGCCGTTAGGGAGCGGATCAGCAGCAACCCTCCCAGGCAGCCCTGCATGGGACAGCCTGCTGTGCTCGGCCCAGCGCAGCATGCAGGCTGGGCAGTACGAGGCTGCCATCGAGGCCTGTTCAAAGCTGCTGCCACACTGCTGCAGCTCCCAGCTTTTTCCAGGGTTCGTGGCTGCAGACAAGGCCCCTGAATGCCAGCATGCAGCGTCAGGCGCGGCCGTGCCTGATAGCCACCTGGAGGCGACTGTGCTGGCGGAGGTCCTCTCCCTCCGGGCCGAGTGCCACTGCCAAACGGGGAATCTAAAACAGGCACGCCCCTTGGTTTTGCAATTGCACAGGCGAGAACTGTAAGGAACACACTCTGCAAATGTAATCATTGGGAAGCTGCCTTGGCACTAGCTTCGATGCAGAGGTCTCACAGGAGCGCCGTCTGGCCCCGTTGTTCTAGGCCCCGCCAGAGCGCATTGTCCGTGGTCCGTGGGCAAATCTTCATCAGCCCTGGCAGCAGAGGGGTGGTCCGCAGTCGGGGGTGGCACTGGGTGTGACAAACTGCCGACAGCTGATCCCCATGCAGGCAGCGGGTGACTACACCACTGCCTTAAGGCTGCTCAGTCCAGGCTGCTGCAAGCCCCCTGCGGCACCTGCACCTAATTCCTGCCACCAAGCGGAGGAGCAGGAGCCCAAGCTCGCCGCTCGCCGCGTCGTGCAGCTGCTGCTGGCAAGGGCTGCGCTGTACGAGCAGCTAGAGCAGTATGGCACGGCGCTTGATGATTTGCAGAAGGCAGCCGCATGGCAGCATCCGTCAGTTGACTCCCAGGTGGGTAGCTGCTGCAGTCTACAAGGCTTGGGCCAGGCAATGGATGGGTGGCTTGTGACAGGGTGGGCTGGGAAAGGCAAATGTGCCAGTACAGGGACGCTAAGCGTTCAATAACCGGACAACTTGAAGACAGCTGCGGCATGTGTTTATACAATGGTACGGTCTGCAACGCATATCAACTCTCAAAAGCACCTGGCGCTGTAGATGGTCTGCAGGGTCTCAGAAGGCCACCTCATGGTACACAATTTTCATCTAGCAACGCCTGGCCCTTCCTCCAATCTGTGCCTTGCTGGCATGGTGCAGGTGGCGCTGGGTATCCAGCGTGTCAGCCGCAGCCTAAGGGAGTTGCAGAGGATGCAGCAGAGGGCCAGGGAAGGACTGAGTGGGTCGGTGCAGCATCCCTCTGTCCCCAGGGTTTCACAGTTGTTCAGCAAGCCAACGGCATTGCGTGCTTGATGGTCATTCTGACATTGCTGCCGTCGTGGCCCGCAGGGTAACCCCACATTGCTGTCTTATGCAAACCATGTGCCAGACCACGTAAGCGCGTCAGCAATATGTGTGCAGCCAGTATATATTTAGGGTGGCAGGTAATGCGATCAGAAAGGAGGTACTGGGCTGACAGGGGTCTATGCAGTATGCTCAGTATCTTCTAGCGTCCCATGCAAGGCTGCCCCAACCTGGGCAACCAATTTGCTCTTCACCCTGTCCGCCTCTGGCAACA
Organism: Parachlorella kessleri; assembly: GCA_001598975.1. Classification (NCBI taxonomy): domain Eukaryota; kingdom Viridiplantae; phylum Chlorophyta; class Trebouxiophyceae; order Chlorellales; family Chlorellaceae; genus Parachlorella; species Parachlorella kessleri. The sequence continues at coordinate 5,466 of BBXU01000440.1, forward strand.
CAACTCAACCTTGGGTGGCCTTGACGAGGGAAGGCTTTTTACACATCAGTACACAATCGCTACAAAACGAAATCCAGGCACCCAATCAGTGCCAGCTACAAGCCCACAAAGCTACAAGGCGACAGGCACTGGCGCCCGTGAGCAAATGAAATGCAATGGGACACGCAAGCAGCTACTACACGCACACACATGTACACACCAGACGCCCACACACCGCAGAAGTATGCTCCCAAAACCGGTGTGCCTTAAAATATCTAGCTGAGCAGGAGGCGTGCACAGCAGGGCCGGTGCAGCCTGTCCCGAGTGAGAGCAGGGGGTGTGGCAAGGACAAAGCCCAAAGACAACTAAATGTGCCTTGCAAAAACCACATGACTCGCTCACTAAGCCACTCTATCAAACTCGAACCCCACGCATTTCCCGAGATCCGACATCCCACAAGAAAAACTTCAAGCAATGGAGTGTACAAATAACGTCCAGACACCAAACAAGAGCACGCAAAAATGTGTGCAGCAGGCAATTCAGCACCCAGTGCAGCAGGCGCCACCCTGCCGCCCCAGGCGCAGCCCACTAAACTTGTCGAATGTCACCTTTTTGTCCAAAAACCCGGCAGGCCAGCCTGCAGCGCTCCCCGACAGGGAGACCCCAGGTGCCACGCACCAGGCTACCAAGTGCAGTGCAGCAACCCAAAGAATCTCTATAGTACACTCACAGCCACAATCGCAAGACAGTCAAACTAAACTAAGGAGTAGGGGCCCGGCCCCGAGGTAGAGAATTAAGCGCTTGCGCGAACACCACAGTCACCATCGCACGAGGACAAGGAATTTCACTAACACCAGCAGGAATAGAAACTGCCCTGAGGAGCAGTCGCAAAAACGCATGGCCAGGGGCGAGGCCAAAGCCTGCAGCCCTGGACCACTCAAAAAGCTCAGAGTCTGGCCTATCATGCGGCAATTGGCCTTCTTTCTTACTGAGGCGGGCAGGTCAGGCGCCTTAAAAACCCTGAAAAGGCCTCCCAGTTATCATACATCATGTCCCCCATCCTCAGGAAGGTCACCTTCTGCAGCAGCCAGGCGGAAGGGCACAGCAGTTACAATTGCAGTGAATAGACAATAACATTACAAGGGCGTAGCTTCACACAGCATCTTGGAACTGTACTACACCAGGCATATCAGCGCAGCATGGGAGCGCGATCAGGGTCATGCCACCAGATGACGCAAACCCAAAGTCTTGGCATCACAGATTATACCGTACCTCTAGCCTGCCGGCCATGGCATTCTGGCCGAAGGCACTCTCAGCAATGCGGTCGAAGGCGTATCGGTCATACCGCTGCAGCGCATTTTCGCCGGCCACAGGCACTCCCAGCTCCATAGCGGCACCAATAACCTGCGAACAAAGGCAAGGCGATCGCAGGGGACACAATGTTAAGTCCAAAACTGCTGCTACCCTTGCATTCTGGAGGACATGCTGCCACGGTTTGATTTGTCATAACCGCCACTGCTTAGCCAGGTCCGCGCCTCCTCCCATCACCACCGATATATTAATAGTTTACTAATGATAGCACTAGGCTAATCTGCCCCGAGTTCCACTACCGCAGAAATCCCCTCCTAACTATCGACAACACGTTCAGCAAGAGGGAGGTCTTGCCCCATCTGACGCCATATCTGGAGGCATGAATCTCACTAAACCCACATCATACCTCCTATTGTCACCCTAGAGCACTTCATGCGCCAAGAGCACGCAACTGCACCCCACTCTGCTCACCTGCGCCAGCAGGCCCTGCGGGGAGCACTTGCTTTCCGGCGGGTGCTCGCAGTCACGCATCTCCACGCAGGTGAAGTTGATGCAGGCACTGTGCTGGGAGAGCACCTCCAAGATGGGCCGGTAGCCGTTCACATCACGCGGGTTGTAGTACCCGGCTGTGAGCTCAGCAGCGTGGGAGCGGGAGCGATACCACCAATGCACGCCCGCCAGCTTGACACCAAGCTGCACAGCGGGCTTGAAGCTGAACATCATCTGGCCATCGGAAAGCTGCACAGAACAGCCAAGGCAAACACACGTCAGGCCTGAACTCCATCAGGGGATTGTAACAACTATGCCGTCCCATGCACTTCACCAACAGACACCGACCATTTCATTACAGAACAGCAACAGATGGGCACCCGATGAATTTAAGCAGCCATGCAGATACATTTTGTGTAGGCCAGCATGCCTCACACACACTTCCTTAGTCAGGAAGCAAGCAAATTTGAGAAGCTTTGCAGAACAACCATATACAACTGAGACCAGCCCTGGTCAAGCCATGCTTACCTCACGCCTCTCCTTCATCCGCCGCGGCCGGCACCGTGCTGTCAAGATCTCGCTAGCAATAGCCAAGATCCGGTCAGCGTGCCGGGTCAGCAGCCCAGAATACCATGACAGAAAGAAGTTTCCATACTCTGCGCAGGGAAGTACACAGGCAGCAATGTTGCAGCACCAAGTAGGCGGCCAGGCAAGGTGCTCTGTGAAGCGCAAAGTTGTGAACATGAGTTATGCTTTCATGAATATAGCTCTGCTGCCTTGCATCGCAAACAGATAAACCGTACAACACTAACCGGAGTCCCAACTGCCATTCGTATGGAAGAAGCCAGTCTCTCTGGGGATGGCGTTGTAATGGCCTGCATCATGTGGCCCAGCATTACCCCTGCAACACACACACCAAGACACTCAAGCAATACTCAAGGGTTCCTTGCGGATGTTGATTAAAGGGATCAAAAGCAGAGAAGCCACCATCAAGCAAGCTGCGGTTTGGTAAAGGCGACAGCATCTGAATATGGAGCCAAGCTTCAGTTGCACCTTCCCTCGACGCTCTCAACCACATAACCAATCTACCACCACTTCACACCCCGCACACTTCACGTTTCCAACCCAACACAGGCTTACCATTCTGGGTGCCCCGCTGCCAAAGCTACACGCTTGAGGTCTGCCAGCATGTAGCCATCATAACACTGGAACTCGCCAACACCAGGGAATCGCCAGCGACCATCGCCTTCAGGGTATGATGGGTACCGCAGCTCACCAGCTGGACCCAGCCCCACAGTCACCTCTGTGATCACGCTACCTGCAAACAGGGCAGGACTCGCGCCCAGGTTACACGGCGCCCCAGGGTGGACTAACGATGGTACAGTCCATCATACAGAATTATTATTGAGCACTTCAAGCTCAAGCATCCCTGGCAAGACTTAGCCACCTTATGCTAAACACAAGTCGTCTCCCAATGTAAGCCACTGTGCCACGCTAATAAGGGCGAGGCCAGGCACCACACCTTCACAAACATAACCTGCGCAGGAGCATACTTGCATCCAACCCTATCAGCCAAATGCCCCTATCGCTCTCTTCGCACTACCTGCCACCTTTACTGATAACCTGCACTCCATGACCCAATAACCCAGCATGCAAGTGTGTTCATGCGACCACCAACCCACCTAGCATGTCGTTGAACTCGTCTGCAAAGGAGGTCATGAAGTCAGTGTAGGCTTGTACTGGCGTGCGCCCGCCCAGCACCGGCACCTCATCGCAGCCCAGGGAAATGCACTCCCGGTTGCGAACGCCCGCGCGGTCGGTGTAGAAGATATTAGGGTCACGGTCCCCAGCCTCCAACACCCACTTGGGCAGGGAAATGCGGCAAGTATCCCCCACCTGGAACAGCAGCCCCACCAAGAGTGAGCCCCAAACCTATCTTCTCATCAACTTGTTTGCGCGCTCAGTCTGATCATTATCATTGCAACCTTACCGCTCATTGCATGACGCAACTCCCCAAGTTCCATGTCAGTCCAAAAAATGGATAGTATAGTACAGCCCTCCACCAATGTGCTCAACATCCTCGCTCGGACACCGCTCATTCTTATAAGCAAGGCAGACACCACAGCCACCTGCCCGACCAACTCACGTTTCCACCGGCTGCATGGAAACTCATCACGGCCTGAATCTTCAGACCCTTGGCTGCCACCTGCTCAAAAAGCCGCCGGTATGCTGAGAAATCATACTGCCGCGCGCCAGCATGCTCCGCTATGCCCCACCACACATCAACCTGCGCAGCATTGCAAACACTTCATGCCGTGTCTTCACACTGCCTTGCCACCGCTACCTCTCCGTCAATAACCTGTGCTGCAGCCTTTCAAGATGCTTTCTTGACACACACTTCGCCCGCAGCTTTCAACCTTTGGGTTTTGCACTGAGGTTTTGCACTGAGATTCGCAACCAAAGTGTTCGTGCTACCCCAAGGCTGCCACGAGTGATCTCACCATGACGCCTTCCACCCCAGCCGCCCGCAGGGCCTCAAGGCCAACCTCCATAGCCTTTTCTCTGATCAGCACTGGCTGGGACCGGCCATCACGCTCTATGAGCCAAACTGTGTCAAGCGGCAGCATGACATAGACTGGAACCCCCCGCACTGGCGCCTGAAGGAGCTGCCGGCGCTGCTGCGTACGTGCATCGCTGGCCGAATATATCCGGTTCAACAGCCTGCAGCCAAAAGGCCTCTTAGCATTAGGACATACCCCAGTTGTCCCAGATCAGACTGCAAGCCGCTTGCAACTGGCGACCAGCACGCCCTTGCTGGTTTGCCTGCGTCTGGGAGTGCCTAGCAGGCTAAGGGGCATCATGGGCCCCCCTAAGCCATACACCTCCCCACGGCACACGGACACCGACCTTCTAAGCTCCGCATCTCCCTTAGCAAAACCCGTCTGGCGGAACTGCTCCGCTGCTGCGACAGCCGCTCCGCTGTCTGAAGCCTCGGCCCTCACGCCGTGTAAGAGCCTCGGCTGCCGGTGCGCCCTCCACTGGCCCTTCCAGGGCCTCCAAAGCCCCTGCAAGTCAACAAAAGGTCGGTTAGGGCGCGAGGAACGGTGACGCACCGGCCCCACAAGTCCCGAGTAAGAAAAGCTCCGGACCTGGGCTGGGCGAGGTCTAGCGTAGCCGCTGAGCATACCCCGTCACTGCTGCTGCTGCTGCTGACCGCCAACTCATAAGCCAGTGAGCAGGCCAGACTAGGACAGACGCTGGTTGACTAACTCTAAGAACGTGGCCCGTCTCGGTCCAGGTTAGCCACAAGCAATACGAGAAAGTAGGTTCACGGGCAAGGAAAGTTACTCCGGTGAAGCTGCGTGGTACCTGGGGAAGCCAAGCAATGTTGGGTAATTTTTTGGCGGTTGCCGTCCTTTCTTCCTGTGGCTTGTTTGGGGTTCCCATCGATCCCAAGTGCGATCCCCCTCCAGGCAATGGGAACAATCAGAGGACTGACATTACCGTAGCTTTAATTGTTCTATGATTGGGCCTATCGTGTAGGTTGCAACCTTGCCCTCTGTGCCTGGCTGGTCATAAAACCCTGTCATGGCGTTGCGGCAGCTAGCAGCATCTGTAGGGACTAGATTGTTACAACACTCAACCAGAACCTCAGGGTGCAGCCAGCTAGGCGGCAGCTTGTTGCCTGGACACCAGGAGCTAGCCAGAGGGTGCGCACTGAGCCAGCAGAGGGCTGTAGTTACAATAGACGTTGTAAACAACCAGGTGGACAGAGCCCTGAAAAGCCTGAAGCGCAAGGTGGTGGAAGAGGGGCTGCCCAAGCAGTGGAAGGCACACGAGGTGGGTGGGTGGCGCTGCTCATGTGCTGTAGTCCTGCAGGTAGCTTGCGTGTGGATGCACCTGCTCTGTACCGGTCCTGTGAGACTGTATGTGTGAGACTGTATGGGGTGGCGTGCGAGGGCTGCTGTAGCTAGCCTCGAAGGGGTCACCTGTTGTCAAGGTCCGCTATCACCTAACTTCACTGGCACGACCCAAACCTAGCCCATGAACTTTCGCCTTGCAGTTCAACGTCAAGCCCAGCGAGCAGCGGAAACTGGATGCTGCAGAGACAGAAAAGCGGCTGCGGAAACGGGCTTTCCGGGAAAAGATTCGTTGGATCCTGAAACGCAAAGCGCGGTGAGTGGGGGTGCAGTTTGTAGCAGCCTGTTTGGTTGGGGTTGGGTGGCGGTCAGCACAGCACTCAACGACTGTTGAATGTGTGTTCCAGTGCATGATACTCTTTTAACAACTTTCAACAACCTTGCATTGCCTGCAGACTGTTGTCAATCGGCTGAGCACACATCAGGTCGCAGGCCAAGTTGCATACACCCGCGTTGTGCTTGCTATTGCAGGGGTTTCTGAGCGTTCAGGAGCCAGAGACAGCTTGTACACTATCTACAAAGTACCTCCAGCAGCGCTGGCTTGTTCAAAGGTTTAAGAAGGCTCTCAGCACAGCAGCGAGAGGCCACTTTGTTTTCTTGCAAGCACCCAGTGGAGGTGCTATGGGTGATGTTGAACATACATGTGGCGGCCTGCACTGGAGGCCATGAGAAGTAAGTCCTATGTGTGATTGCCTAAGGCTCACTCGTCCTGGTGTGAGGCAATAAGGGACACCAAAGTCAGCGTAGCTGACTACCTTAGATGAGTGCCTTTGCTTTTGGGATTAGGCAGCAACACATCTTTTAGTGTCGTTTTTTTTGTCCAGCACGTCCCACCGTCCTAAGGCAAGTACGCATCCAGTACACAGTGAAGCAAGGGTTGCTACTTCTGCACTTGCCCCACTCTTCCAGAGGCACATCGGGGCATGAACCGCACACTGTAAACAAACATCGGCTTGGGTTTGAGCGGTTTCAGCAGGTGACATGCGCAAGGGTTCATACCATGCGCAGCAAGCGACAAAGTACTCACACAGCTACTTGTCATAGGCTGACACAAGCGCCAGCAGGCTAAGGCCAAAATGCACCAATCCTCCTCACTTCCTATTACAACCCGACCACGCCTGTTAACACCCAACAGGCGAATGTCTGAATCCCGAACGCGCATGTACGATGAATCACCACCGCCTGGCCCACAGCAGAAGGCAGGCCCCAATGCGGCTTCAAGGGTGCTCCCCACCCCAGCCCAGCCACGCCGGACCAGCCCACACAGCCAGGGACTGCTCCACCCAGTTTCAAACTGGCTGGCCTCAGCAGCCGCCCTGGGTTAGGCCCCTGCCGGCTTGTTCAGGCCTTCCCCCACCACTATCTCGAAGCAAGATGCAGCTCCGTTTATTCCTCTTGCATGGGTTCCCCGCCCTCGGGGGCAGGCTGCGGCCCAATCTCAGCCTCGTCTGCCGCATCGGTCTCCATGGCTGCAGCATCGCCCTCCTTGGGCTCCTCCTGCAAAACAACACACTCCCAGCCGCACATTGAGGCTTGCCCTGGCACCTCACACTACCACGGCTGGGCTGCTAGTGCTGGCAGCACTAAGGGTGCACCCAACAGCGCACATGATGATGCATTGTCCGGTGACACAGAAAGATGGGAGAGCTGCCCGTACCACTGTGCCGTTTCCTCCCCAGCAACAGCTGGCTGGTTGTTTGGCCATGGCATACCCCTGCAATTGCCTTTCCCATTGGTGTGCAGAGACGATCATAGCACAGAGGACACCTTTCACAGGCATCTATTCGTGTTTGACTCTCAGCCGCGGCAAGCCAGGAGAGGGGGGGCACTGACCACGGCAGGCTCCTCCTTCTTGGGGGCCGGGGGAGGCGGCTTGCTGAGGATGGGCTCACACACGCGTGCCACGGTGTCTTGCTTCTTTGCCACGTCAGCGCTCAGCAGCACCGGGTCATCCGTCTGCACGGGGAGTTGATCGCAGACAGTCAGGCAGCTCGCTTGCTGATGCTGCTAGCATAGCCTTCGCAGGTGGGCATCCTGCCTGCAATCTGGTGGGGTGTGCTGCCAGGTGTTGCACAAGCCACACACAGCAGGGGTATCCACCCTACCCGCAACCAACTGAGGATATCGCAAGACAGGCACAACCTGACTGAGGAAAGCCCACACCACAAACCTAGAGGCACCCTGTGCTACACACACAGTTGGTGCACACGCACATGCACCACATCCCCCAGCCCTGCCCCCCCACCTTCCGCAGCGACTTCTGCAGCGCCTCCTTCTCATCCAGCCACCGCAGCGCCGCCTCGCACTCCTGCACCACGCGGTCCTTCTCCGCCTGCATGCGGACGCAGCCATCATGACTCACTCGGCCAGCGTGTGCACCCCCCCTGCCATCTCACAGCCGGGCGCTCCCGCTATGATTTATGTGCCCCCGTGCCTTCTTCGGTCCCGGTCTCTCAAACCTTCCAAGCTGTGGGGAGTCCAAACGCCTCAAGTACCCCGTTGACGCTCTGCTCACACCCAGCACCCTGCC
>BBXU01000441.1:0-16976 GCA_001598975.1 Parachlorella kessleri
TCACCCTCATCATACAGCCAGTTCTGCAGCGGGAGGGGGGAAAAGGGGGGGGACGGGGGATGCAGGTCCAGGCATGATGTACAACCAGGGGGGGGACAGGCTCAGCGCAGGTATAACCCATGTCTTGCCACAGGGCAAGCCGCCCCCGAGCTAGAGCAAGCGCTTGAGAATGGGACAGCAGCCGTGTACGCCTACAGTTGTAGTGGTGCATTACCTAATAAATTGCATAAGCCTCACAGGGCTACTGACTCACCTCCATGTCCTCCAGCTTGGCCAGCAGCCCCGCCTTGGCGTCGTCGCCCACATACGCGGCCAGCTGCTCGCTGAGGCGGTTGCGCAGCGAGTAGATGTAGCTCTCCAGCGCGTTCTTGCGGTCGCTCGTCTCCTCCTGGACCCGAGCCTGCACCAGAGGGGGGAGGAGGCAGGCAGGGGGGCGCTACGTTCATACCCTCACATGTGTGACGCAGGCCTATCTTTGATATGCGGCCACACTCACTGGATGGACGACAACTACTCCCGCGCAACTGCCAGCCACTCAGCCATGCTGGTACCGCACCCTAGATGGCGCCCCATGGTGTGGCAGCCACGTCCCCAGGTCAGACCACAATGGACACATGGTGATCAGACCACAGTGGTGCACATATCGGCTCACACCCCTGCATACGCTCTGCCCAGCAGGCCAACGCCCAATGCAACTGGGCGCGCACTTCTTTACAGCTGCACTTGCTGCTGCACTTTCTACGTTGTGCTGCCGTCCTGGGGATGCCAACGGGCAGCATGTACTGCCCGCAAGCCCTCCCCCCTGCTTGCAACACGTCACCCCTCAGGCTGCCCCTACAGCTTGCGCCAAGCACCACCCTTAGCACCCTGCCAGGGCCGCCCCCTACCCAGCCTCCCGCCGGCTGGCCTGCCTCCCACCTGCAGCGCCATCTCGCCTTCCTGCTCGTAGAAGGCCTGCAGCTGCTCACGGCTCATGGCGGCCGTCTCGGACGTGAAGGGCACGCTGTGCTTCTTCACCCGCTTCTTGGTCACCTTCTGCGTGGCGGCCGGCGCGGGCGCGACCGCTGCCGCTGCGGCCGGGGCGGCGGCTTCCTCCATGGGAGCGTCAGCGGCGCTGGCCTGCGGGAAGGGGAGCCCGCGGAGGTCACTTGGCGTCAGCAGAGCATGTTAGAGGAGAGCGCATGTTCCACAGTGCAGAGCCCAAGGCAGACGGAAGGCTGGATAAAAAGGAAGCAGCACAAGTGGGTGCTGGGGTGGCAAATGCTATGTGCAGGAGCCATGACGGTGGCAACACAGCAATTGTCTTGCAAGGGTGACTACAGAGCATGGGGTGGCTGCCTCCCGGAGACAAAAAACCTATGACCCCTGCATGCAACCCCCCAACCCACGAAAGCACGGCGGCGACCGCACAGCACACTCGCCTCTGCTGCCGTCGCCGCCTCGCCGTCTTCCGTGGGTTTCTTCTCGTCCGCGGCGGCGGCCGCGTCCTCCATGGGCTGATCGGCGGGGGCGGGTGCCGCGCCTGCCGCTGCCAGGGGCACCTGAGCCACAGCAGGGCATGTCACGGCAGGGGTTCGCCTCTTTCTGAGGACCTGGCAACGCCCGGCGGTACACAGGGGGAGTCAGCTTTGCGTGGGAGGACGGAGAACCACTTGTTTGCGGACCCATACTGTGCCAGAGAGCCTGTCACCTGCATGGAGCCGAGCGCCACCCACACCCATGTAGCAAGGTACAAGAGGGGGTTACAAGGGACCCACCCCAACTGCCGCGACCGCCCTCCAAGGCCCAGCTAGATGCCTAGCAGACCCCCAGCACAGGCAGGCAGTGAGCCCAACACCCAGGGCCCTGGAGCATCCAGAGCAGCAAATACCCAAAAGTGTATTCGTGACACAGTTACCACCCCCATCCCTCCCTTGAAGTGTCCCCAAGGGGACCCTAGTGGAGGCCCAACACCCAACACCACCACCGCAGCCAGAAGCACCCACCACCCGCCCCCGCCACCCCGCTCACGCCCTCCGCCGCCACAGCTGCCCGCCCCGCCGACCGCCCGCCTCACCTCTTCCTGGTATTCCTCCTCCTCCAGCAGCTGCACCTGCTCCACGTTGACCACGCCGTTCAGGTTCAGCGTCACCTTGACCTTGAGCTTGGCCTTGTCTGTCCCCGCCGGCACCTTGAACGCGCCAATGTGGAAGCTGCCTGCAGCCAGAGGGGGGCGGCCACAAGGGGGCATCAGCAACCAGGACCGACTCTCCTCTGATTCCAGCAATAAAAGCTGTACACGGAGACAACCCTAGGCTTCAAGGCCCCCTCTCCCCCCCCTCCCTTTTCAGTCCCTAGTTCAAGAGATGCACATGGAGCAGGCAACTGCCCAGGCCATCACTTGCCCTTCTTCCGACCCCTGGCCACAGCAGGCGTGTCCTGTGAGGTGCCCCAAGGCTGCTGCCTGCGGGCCATACATGCCTGGAAGCCATGCTGCTATGCATTACGCGGGTAAAACCCCATCGAGCGTATACAAAGAAATGCAACAGCTGAACACACTGTTTTACGTGGGCCTCCGCTCTGCAGCTAGGAACCAAGCTAGAGGGCCACCTCAGCCTCTCCCCCGTACCCAGCCAGCTGCTGCGGCGCCCTGATTCCCACGCACCAATGTGCTTGCTGGCGGTGGAGGGGATGTCTGAGTCGTCTGTGTACTGGGCGGTGATGGAGAAGGGCTCCGACCGGTAGAAGGTGAGCATCTTGGCGGACGGCACGTGGCTGCCCTTCTCAAACACTGCACGCATGCACCAGCAGGAGCCCATGAGCGAGGGAGAGTACGACCATGGCGAAAGGGACGCCGCCTCAACTCATCAGCACTGGTGGCACTGCACACTCGGCCAGCAAGGGCCGGCTACCTTCATCATGCCCAGACAGGGTAGCACAGCACACCAGCCATACCACCCCCCCCCCCCCTTCTCCTGTCCCCATGTTCTCCGTCACTCCACACCCCCTACCTGTGGAGGTGACGGGTGGCTGGTCCTTCTCTGCCGCGGGCCATGAGAAGGCGACCCCGTAGGGGAAAGAGTCCACCACCTGAAAGTCACGCACCCTGCAACACACACGCCAGGGCGGAGGGGTCAGCGGACAGTCAGGCAGCAGCCAGCCAGCCGGTGTGCAAAGAGGACGCCAGAGGAACGACCCAACAGCCAGCTTAAGGAGGCAATGGCAGCGAGTCCGTACTCCGGCGTCCCCTGGGGGCGCCGCAGCCGCCAGCCATTGCAGCTAACCCTGCATCTCTTACCCAGGCGGTTGTTGCCCAAGCGCAGCCTCCTGACCAGCCCGGGACAGGCAGCCGCACGGCCGCCTGGTGACATTGGAGTCTCCGGCACCACACACTAACACTCAGACCATCCCTCCGCCCTCCCGTGGCCTTAAGTGGCCTTAAGTGCTCGACTAAAAAATGACTCATGCCCGCCCCCCCCCTTGGGCTCACTTGAAGCTGGGCGACAGCATGGCGGCCTGCAGCGCGCATCCGCGCGACACCGTCTCCTTGGCGTTCAGCGTGCGCGACGGCTCGCGGCCAAAGTAGGTGGTGAGTATGCGCTGCAGGGCGGGGATGCGGCTGCTGCCTCCCACCAGCTCCACCGCAGACACCTGCTCGGGGGTCAGACCGGCTGCCTCCACAGCCTGCAGCGCGGGTGCAGGAAGAACACAAGCATGGTGAATTGGGAGCTTGCTGGCGCACCGTTAAGCCAGGGTGGCAAGTCAGTTCCAGTCACAAAGGTGGGGCGCTCCCAGGCTAAAGCCTTCTGCTTGCCGCCAGGGGTGAGCTGCCATGCTGCAGCCTTCCATCCTGAGAGGGTGGTAGGCAGGGTGGCAGGCCTGCGAGCGTACACTACCCAGGCACCCCCAACATCTGGGCACTCACCCCCCTCGACAGGCGCCTTACACCCAGCCTGCCTTGCAGCACTGACGCACTCTGAGCCGAGCCGCAAGCAAGCAAGCAAGCAAGCACTGCTAAACCCCAGGTGACCTCTGCCGCACTCTCAGCCTTCCCACACCTTAATGCTGCCCCTAAGACTCCGCACAGGCCCGGACCCCCACCCCCTCCATCTGCGCTGCGCCCTACATTCTATACTGGTCCCATCCACCTGTACTGCCCCCTACCATGTGTACTGCCTCCCTCCACCTGTACCGCGCCCTACCTTCTGTACCGGCACCAGCAGCCGGTCCAGCACCGGCTTGGACATCTCCTCAAACACGTCGCGCGTCATCATGCCAGACGCGTCCACATCATTCTGCAGCGACTCTACATTGATGGGGGCCTCGGAGTTGGCGCTCAGAATCTTCTTCAGCTGCAGCATGGCAGGCGGCAGGTGGGGGGGCACACGGGGTGGTGGTCAGTTGTTAGGGCTCCAGCACAGGCGGGGTGGGCAGAGGTGAGGAGACCTGTGGTGTGATGCGGCAACCGGCCGAGGGTACCCACAACCCCCTCTAGTGCCCTTGCTGGGCGAGGATAGGTTGTAGGCATTTGTCTAAGGTCGATATCCCAGGTAGGCAGCTCCACCCTTCAAGAATGGGTCTTACTGACATGCCAAGCCCCTAGAAGGCTGTAGCAAAGCAAGCAGGCAACATGTGCGCAGCACGTACCGCAAGCACTGAACGACTGCACACATGACAACCGGCCAACCAGCCGTGCCCTCCCACACCCAAGCCACAGTGCCAGCGCCTGCCCCCCCCCCCGCCCCCCCACCCACAGACACACACACTCACACTCACACACACAGAGACACACCACACTCACCTTCTCGCATGCCAGCCGCAGCCTGAAGCGTGCCCGCAGCTGAGACTTGACATCCAGCTTGTACTTGGTGTTGAACTCGCTGCACACAGCAGGCAGGACCCGCGGCGTGTCAGCTCGCCACCACCAAGACATGTTCAGCACAGCGGCCACCACTACCAGGCTAAGACCAGCCAGACCCAGTGCATACAGATAGGAGCGCCGGCGGGCCAGGCTGGGGGCTTGCAGGGCCTTGACGAGCTCAGCACTGCCATCGTCACCAATGGGGAAGTCGTCTTCACACCGGCGTCCAGATCTAAGCGGGCCAGCTCCTTCCACACACACATACATACAGCTACAAAAGGGAGTAGCTATGCTTGATCAACGATAGAGAATGCATCTACGTACGACACCCAGTTTTGCGGTGTTGGCAGAGCACAATCCAACTCTTGGCCTGACAGTGCTTGGAGCCAATCCCTGGCCCCGCCCTGGGCGAACCTCCCCCCACCAGCTCGCTCCGGGCGCCCCAACTCACTTGACAAAGTGCTCAAAGAGGACCTTGTCAAAATCACGGCCCCCCAGGTCCCGGTCCCAGGCATTGGACAGCACCTGCAGCTGCCCCTTCTTCAGGGCAACCACGCACACCTGCACCAGAAGCAGCAGCAATGAAGCACACACTCGGCATCAACTTTGAGCGGGTGCCACGGTATACGAGGGAGCGTGCACGGCCCCGCAAAGCAGGCTGGCGCTGCAACTGCCGCTGCCAGGGCTACTACATGCCCCCATTGGGACACTACGCCTTCCGCAGGGTGCTGTTGTGGTGCGGCTCATCTGGCCATTGTCCGGACTGCATTGAGAGTATATACTGGTGTGTGCTGTGACAGGGTTCCCCACGCCTCTCCTGGTGCATCAAACCTTACCCTTGCCATTCAAGCTCTCCCTGGACTGTGCGTCACATGCCCAGCACCCAGCAACCTTCACAGCAACCCCCCAGGCCACCGCCTGCCAAGCCATTACCTGGCCCCTCAACCAACCCTGCCTGCAACAGAGCGGGCCTCAACCCCCACCAATGCAGACCGCAGCGCACCCAGCCGGCAACTCCAGGCGCCTAGCCTGCCCGCCCGCCTGCCTGGACAAGCAAGCAAGCAAGCAAGGTGCCGCACCTGGGTGGCTGCGTGCCCCACGTCCACAAACACCACATTTATCGGGTCCTTCTCCGGCAGGTCCGTCTTGTAGATGCCGTAGGCCAGTGCCGTGGCTGCCGTGTCGTTCAGCAGCCGCAGGCAGTTCCAGCCCGCAATCTGCGCGGCGTCGAGCATCGCGTGCCGCTCCGGCTCGGTGTAGAAGGTGGGCACGGAGATGACGCACTCTTTCACCTCCTCCCCTTGCTCTGTCTCGGCAATCTTCTTGAGGTCAACCAGCATCGCCGCCATCAGCTGCTCCGCCGTCAGCCGCGTGGGCTGGCCCAAGTACTGTACCTCAAACAGGCACTCGCCCTGCGGCCCCTCCACCACCTTGTAAGGCAAGTCGGGCATGTCTTCCTGGACGACAGGGTCCGAGTACCGCTTGCCCATCAGCCGCTTGAGCCAGGACACCGTGTTCTTGGGGTTGGTGGACAGGGAGGACGCCGCATCGGAGCCAATCATGCGCTGCTTGGCGGTGAAGGTCACCAGGCTGGGAGACTCGCGCTTGGACTCACGGTTGAGCAGCACGTCCACACCTGTGGATGACGGGGTATCACAGATATGTTGGCAGAGAGAGCGTCGAGAGACTGTTATTTGCAGTGGCTCTGCGTGGTCGTGCAGGGATGCTCAAGGGACGGACTTGTAGCCGGAAGACTGCAGGGAACGCCCCAACGCCAGCCGCAAGAGGACCTAGAGAGCACTGCAAACACTTCCTCATGGGCGCAGTTTCCTAGAAAGCTGTGATCAGAACGCAAACCCTGTCCCCCTTACTCAAGCTCGCCTAATGCTCAGGCTCACCTCCCCTCCTTGCAAGCGCAATACATGATGCGGAGTCGCCCACATCAATGCCAGCCACTGACATCTTGAACGAATATCCTTCAATATCCCTGCCGCAATGGCCGTTCAGGAACGACGATCAACGAGATGTGAACTCCTAGAAGCGAGCCCTGCTGCACCAAGTTGATCGGTCCCAGTGCAAGGTGGTGCTGAAACGCTCACAATCCGATCAAGGCAAACTATTAGTGCTGGGACGGCCAAGCGCTTCGGCGGCCTCCAGCGCACGCTCAGCATGACTTGACTTCGAGACGCTTCCAGAAACCCTCCTGGGCCCCATTCCTTGCTTGTATGATGCAACTGACGCACGGTGTCCTGACAGTATAGTTACACGGTCCTATAGGTTGCCCGTCTAAGCTTTCAGCATTGCACGACATGTTGGCAAGTGCGAAACATTCGAAGCAGTCGGGGGGCCACTAAGTCTTACATCCTTATTCAAAAGTTCCAGCAGGTCATGTAGGCGCTTGGAGGAAACTATATGTTGCTGGTGGCAGGGAACCCGTGCAAGGAGAGGTAGGGGTGAACTCTATACGCCCGTGTAGAGTTATGCCCTCGGGCTGCCTGAGTTTTGATCCAACAGGTCCCTCCCCGAGACAAGCTAAGGTCTCTGGAAGGCCAAATGGCGTTTGCATACGACTGGCAGTGGTGCGTGGTATGCAAGTGGGCTTGCGCGAATAGGTGGTGCCCTAAAACGACTGTGCTTGACTGACATAAACTGGGCTGTCTAGGCAGCAGCAATGTTCCGCAGTAGCCAATGGCACCGTTGCCCTAGGATGCTCTTGGTAATGCCGAAAGCGTGAATCACTCCCAGGCACACTGTCAATCTCTGACTGCCACCAGAGCTGGTGAGGCTGGTCTCCACAGTTACACAAAAGTGGCATCAAGGACGCGCTGAGCTACTAGGCCAACATTCGTTTACCTGGCTGCAAAAGGGACAGAGGGTAAATTGCACAGACATTCAGCCACGCTTTAGACAACTCAAGGACAGGTGGCTTACGCAGAAAAGCAGCCTGAAGGGGAAAACAAAAGTCTCTACAGGAACGATGAAATGAGACATCAATCAAAGGCCGAGGTTGTAATGAGGTTTATAGTCCACAGATGATATACAGGAGCTGCTGTTCACAGGGGCAGCCAAATCCACAGCACTTGCACATGCATCGGCAAGCATGTATCCGCAAAGCAGGAGGTGCCCAACTCAGGCACCCCTAAGGCCCCATTCAAAGCACCACCTACAGTGGTATCATGTTTTCGTTCTCACATA
Organism: Parachlorella kessleri; assembly: GCA_001598975.1. Taxonomy (NCBI): domain Eukaryota; kingdom Viridiplantae; phylum Chlorophyta; class Trebouxiophyceae; order Chlorellales; family Chlorellaceae; genus Parachlorella; species Parachlorella kessleri. Next base: position 8,036 of record BBXU01000441.1, read on the forward strand.
AGATTCTCAAGCCAGCTCAAGCTAGCTGGACCAATGGCCACAGGGCCGCCAAGTGATTCGCGAGGACAGACGCACATCTCCACAATATATATGATAGCACTCTGTCAAATAGTGCACCAGGCACACAACTGTATTCGAGAAGAGCGGCCACGCCTCACCAGCTAGGCAGTACAGCTTGCTCTGCTCCCAGCAGGCAGCCCCGCCAGAGTGCGCAACGACAAGGCGATAAGGACTCGGGGTAAAAAAAACTACATACTCTTCATATGTGCTGCAACCTAATACCTGACACCCCAGCAGGATCTGACAGCAGTGAAAATGCGCAGGAGCTCAACGCAGTCCTACTCTTCCTCAACTAACCCACTGAACAAACCCAGAATCACCTAGCCTTTGAAGCCACCTGGGCACTGCTCGCCACAGAAGCTGAGGCGGCAATTGCATGCTGCTTGGGCTGCAGCCGCTTCTTGTCATCAAACAGGCCACCCACGTGGCTCTTGGAGGGGTCAAAGTCATCCAGGCGCTGCGGGTTATCACGCGTGTAGGCACCAGCGCCCGCAACAGCCCGCAGGGGCTCCACGCCTGCACAGATCACGGAGGAGGCACAGGGGCTTCATCAACCAGCTGTGCGCTGGCGCCAACCTCGGCTTAGCTTGCCAGGCAGGCACTTTTTACCACCAAAGCGCTGCCCCTCTCGCGGAAGTTGCCAGTGAACAGCCACAGGTACCGCAGCCACCTACCAACACTTTTGCAGCGTATACACACGCCTACGCCTAGCTACCGACCTCTACGGTAATTCCAATAAGTCATATGAATGCCATGTGATAGCAACGCACGCAACACACCCATGCTGTGGCACGACACAGTAGCCCACACCACCCGCGCAGCCCACCTGTCAACGTGTTGTGCGTGGCCCAGAGCAGGCTGTCCACAGCAGAGGTCAGCGGTCCCCGCTTCAAATCCTTGGCAGACAGCTCCGTCACGTCTAGGAAGCGCTCAGTGGCTGCGTCCCAGGTCAGGCGCTGCACCTCGTCTGACGACATGGGGTGCGGCTCATGGGCCAGGGCGTACTGCACATGCTTGGAGAACTCCTGGGGGTCCCTGCAGCAAGGCGCCGCTTTGCGCAGGGGGTCAGAAGCTGTAGCTGCAGCTGTTCCATGTCGCCCAGTACAAACATTAAGGCAGAACAGCTGCTGCACTGGACAGCCTGGGAGCTTAGGCTGCCCAGCCCACAGTATGCACCTTTGGTGCACAGTAGCTTGCATGGCAACGGCTGTGGTTCGTCCTGTGCCGAACGACATGCATATGTGAAGGATTGAAACGAATGGCAACCTTTCAACCCATACCGTGCGCCCCCTGCCCCCACCTCCCCCCGCGCCCCTCCCACCCACATGCACCACTACACACACGCTTGCCCGCACCCAGCACGTCAGCCCACCTGTAGACAAGGCAGTTGCGGAATGTGGAGAAGAAGCGGTTGGAGGGGTGCTCGGCACAGATCACCCACTTGCCCATGGCAAGTGCCTCCGCACTTGTCGTGGCCACCACATCGCTGGTGGAGGGGTTGATGAAGACCATGTAGTCATGCATCGACTCATCCAGGTGATCCTTCGCTCCGTGGAAGGACATGTTCAGCTGCCGCGCCGCCGCCTCCGTGCGCACCTACGCCAATGAAGGAGGAGCACGCGCATACATCTAGTTAATCCTGCTACCCGTCTCCTCAGCCGGCACAGCACTAGCCACGCGTCTGGGGGCAGTACCGCTGAGAATTGCTGGAAAAGCCACTGGGCAGGACTAATCCAGCCCTAAGTAATCACTGGAAAACACCTCCGAACCCTGAGACCGGCATGCTGGCCTGCCACTGACTAGGCAGCTAAGCCTGGCAACACGCCCGTTCCATTGGGAGCCATGACACCCCAACAGCACTATTGCAGCTTTTGCCGCCAACCGCTGTTGCACCATGGCATCACCCTGGCCCACATCCCACCACTCACCGCGTCCAAGTCCTCCCCGGTGCCATAGCAGTCCATGTGCACCGGCTGCTCCCCGCTTTGATGGTGCTTGGACAGCAGCTCCAGCAGCTCGGTGTAGCCCTTGCCCCACACCACCTTGCCAATGAAATACGCGCCCTTGCTGAACCTGCGCTCACTACGCAAACACAGAAGAGAAGCCCGGGGGCCGCTGTCATCTCGCTGAGTGGGCTCGGGTCCCACATCGGAGATATGGTGTGGACACAACAACACACACTTTGCTAGGCGGCAGATATTGACTACACCCATGCCTCAAAGCTTCTTGACAACTTGCTGCGGTATGCACTGAACAAGCTAAATGGAACACACAAGTTGCCATCGGAGGGTTGAGAGCATAACTAGCAACTTCGCAGCACATACTGCAAAAGAGGGTTTGACCCACGGCACGTGCTACAAGTGTGCTGCTGACCTGGGCTCGCCATCCTCGGGAGGCTGCGCCTTCTTGCGACCGACTTCCAGGAAGGACTCGGCCACGCCGTGCACAAACTCGGTGGTCTGCCGCGGCAGCGGCTGCACCGCGTCTGAGAGCTTGACCACCTTGTGGCAGTGCGCGCGGCACACCCAGTTGTTCACGTGCCGCAGGATTGCCTCCTTCACACCGCCGCCCTCCTCCCTACAGCAAGCCCACGCTCGTACCGGGGTCAACATCCCGCTGGCCAGCCAGCCGTTACCCATCGCATGACTCACAGAACAGCGCCTGTCCCCTATTACCCAGGCACGAACAACAAGCATGTGAGCCGCTGCTCCCCTTGAATGACAAGCTGGACAAGTCCTTCCTTCTTGAATTTGCTGCCCGTAGAGTGCAAACATGAGCAGCGCTCCCACCCAGCAACCCACCTGCGCGCGTAGTCCAGGTAGTTGGTGTGCACCACGCCCACCACATGGTTGAACTTGTCGGTCCACCGCCGGCCATGGTGGTACCAGTTGAGGTGCTCCGGCTCCTCCAGGATGGCCACATCCGCCTGCAAGGCAGGTGAGGTGCAGCCCAGCCATTCGAAGGTCGGCCAACTCGTATAACCTGGCACTTTAGAACGCCATATACGGGTGGGGCGACTTGAACACCCTGGCATTGCAGAAGGCCAAATATCAGCGGCAGCGAAGGCCGAGCGCAACGGCAGAGCACCCATCACTTAGCCCTAGCAGGTATTGTTTCAAGTGCCACAGGTGTGGGCAGCAGCGCCACCACCACTACATACGGGCACGTCCCCGCCTTCCCCCCCTGCATGGCTGCAAGCACTCACCTCGTGCTCTGGGATGTACTGTGTAGGGTCGCCCACAGGCAGGATGCTGCACTTTTCGGGCGCGTAGCGGCCGGGGTAGAAGGTGACCTTGAAGTCCGAGTCAAACCCGGTGCGCTTCTTGACCCAGTCTCGCACATACTGCACGCAACAGGCAGTCGGACTGGTGACAACCACGCCCCTTTTTGAAGGATTCATCCTTGTGGAAGGTCTGTGAAGCATCAAAGCAATGCGAGATGCAGGCCACCTAATGCTACTCATTACCAGACCCATCAAAACTATTCGCTGCACCCATACAAGGTATGCGACGTGCCAAGGAAAAGCATGGCCCTTCCAACTGCACCACCCGCAACCTGACCTCACCTTCTCCTGCTCCTCAGGCGTTTCAAAGGTAATATTGTTTGGGTAAACCTTGCTCTGGTCGCACTTGGCCAGCCACGGAATCATGAGGGTCACCTGCCAGCAAGAAAGTGTACATGACACCTTAGCCTGGTGCACACCTTGTTCCCAGGTGCCGGCCCAACCACCGTACCATTCTGCAAGTCATTATCGAGGATCTCAATGGGGCTGCCTCTCCCAGACATCTAGTCTCCATGCGCAGCATATTTTTGCCTTTGCTTTTGGTTCTTTTCAGGTGCACAGGACGCAAACCCAGAAGTATAGGCGCCTCACCTTCCTCGCCCGGTCCTTGGCCAGGTACGCAGCGCGCAGCAGCGGGTTGACGGCAGTGCCTGTCATCCAGGGTAGCGCTGCAGTGGTCACAATGGCAATCTGCCTGCCCTCCTCCCGCAGGCTGCTGCCCTTGGGTGCCCGACGGCGTCTGGCAAGGCCCTGCGGACAACTAGCAACATCTACGTCATCGCAAGAAACCCAATGCTTACCTGGCATATGTTATGCCGTGCAGGTCTGGTATTGCATGTAGGTATCAGGTTCTAAGCTGCCGTCGCCATGGCAGTGTGAGCTAGTAACAGCGTACGCACATTGCTCAAGTCCACACCTGCGTGGACTTTGGCCTGCAAGTCTGCTCTATAACATCATGGCAACCCACCTGCAGAGGGCGCCAGCCCTTCTTGGGCGGCTGCGGCTCCAGCTGCTGATCACTGTCATCGCTGTCGGTAATCAGCTCCTCGATCGCTGCAATCTCCTTGGCGCGCAGGTACCCCGGCAGCACCGCCCACGGCGAGGTGGGGTCCTGCTGCACCGCCGCATGCGCAGCCAGCGCTGCTGCGGCCAGCGCCTCCTCCTGCTGCGCAAGCTGCTGCTCTGTGGCTGCTGCCTGCAGCTGCAGCGCGTCCGCGCGCAGCTGAAACAGCGAGCCCAGCGCAGCGGGCACCGCGGGGCTGGCGCGCGGCGAGCCGCCGTTGCTGCTGGCGCTGTCCGCGAGGGTCTGCAGCCGGGTCCGGCTCTCTGCCAGGCTTTGCTGCAGGTTCTGCTGGAGTTGCTGCAGGTTGGCCTGGCAGGTCTCCAGCGTCTGCTGCGCGCTGTTCAGGGCATCGCGAGGCCTCTGGAGCAGCTGTTTGCCGACACTGCCCAGGCTGGAGCTGGATGCACTGTGCACCAGCTGCTTGGCCTGTAGCAATCATGAACGAGGTTGGAAAAGTGCTGATCCGTGGTAGCAAAGTTATATACTTTAAAATGTGCAGTACAGCAGGCAGGCCTCCAAGTAAATTCAGTGACTGCAACGGCCCGCCAGAGACAAGAGTACACCAAGCTGGCGATAGTCGGCTCAACCAAGTGCTCTGTACGTCAAGCCGAAGCGCCTTGCCTCACTACAGCAGCCCCGCAATATCCTGCTGCTTACCTGCTCCTCAAAGCTGCGCCGCGTCGGCAGGCTAAACCTGGGCCGACCGCTGACGCGGGCCTGGTTGAGCGTGGTGTTGAGTGCCGTCAGCAGGTCCCAGCTTTCCGCCTCGGCACTGACGGGCCTCTGCCTGGGTGTCAGGGGACCAGGGGCCTTGGGGAAGCCCAGCTTTACTGCCCTGAAGTCGTTGTCACTGACGCTGCGCCTCATCCCGCTGCGCAGGGCCGGCCGCGCCTTGTCGGCCGTGTCAACTCGTTTGATCAAGGCCCAATCGTCGGCTAGGCGCAATTGAGCCTCAGTGAGGGAGCTCTTCAGCCTCTGCACCTGAGGCGCTTGGCTGGCTGTTATCAGCATCAGCTCCCCGTTCCTACGGATGTCATTAACGGTGGTGGATACCCGTTGCAAGGACTCAAGGTTGTCCTTGGAGAGGGACTTGGCCAGCTTGGTCAGGTGGCCGGTGGGACCCCAAGAGGAGGGTAACACCGCCCTGGGCGACGGTTCCTCGCCAGCCATACTATCTGTCAAAGAATAGCGGTGAGATACGTGCATTGCTCATGCACCCACGCCTCTAGATCTTTGTGCGCTGGGCTCAACGCAGCATGATTACTCAGCAGCTACTGTATCTTGGCTGGGAGGGAGAAATGATGTGTTTGTCGTGTTATGGCTTGGCTACTTGATTCTAGTCGCTTGCCGGACTGCCTGGGGAGCGGACTTGCACCGTAATGAGCCTGGTCATGAAGCACGCTTGCAGTGCCTGCTCAAGTGATCAGTCTCCAGGTGCCCAGAAGGGATGGGCACTTGTGCTTGCGACAGCTGCCGGGCAAGGAGGAGGTACCCAGAATAGCGACAAATAGTGCCCAGGACCATGAAGGCCAGGCTCTGGTGTCTGTGTGTGCCTGGGGGTGGTGGTTGTTCTGTGCCCTTTGCGCGGGGGCCTTGGCAGTGGACCGCTTGCTCGTTGGGTGTGGACACTCAAGGGCAGGGGTGTGCGCACAGCGGGACCGCCAGCAGCTGCTCGCCCCCCTGCACCACAGCGTGTACACCCAGCTGAGCAAGGTCGGTCGCCACGAGTCAACCTGCCCCCACTGAATGGGCCTACCACGAATGGTCCAGGCTGTAAAGGGCACAGCCTGGCCTGTCTTTTATCTTGGGCACTGCTGTTCCTGCCATGCCTGGCAACAGCAAAAAGCTACCTGGGCTTAGACATTGCTAAGGATTTGCCAGAGGGTAGCTGTAACAGAATGAAGGTGTCAAGCACCCTGGCCCGTGGCTAGCAAGCCAACCTGTCCAATAGTGACATTTCTGCCGCATAAGAGGATAGTATGTAACACATGGGGGAACTAAGCTTTTGGCTAGCTTGCCACAATACAAATTGCAGTCTCTCCCTCTTGCTCCTTGTTGCTCCCTCGCTCACACTCCCAGGTGAGGTGCCTGCTCCTGGTTGCTCCTCAGCTACGCCCTCGCTCAACTACCCTCATTGTCGTCATCAAATGACAGCAGTGCTTTTCGTTTCTTGTCGCCATCCTTCCCCCGCTGCTGCTGCTGGGACCCGCCGCCGCCGCCGCCAGCATCATGTTTCCGCTTGAACTTGTGTTTGTGCTCTGCCTCCTGCCGGGCCTCGAAGTTGCGCGCCTTTTGAAGTGCATTCTGCACATGCTGGTCGTCGGGTTCCAGCTTAGCAGCCACCTCGTATGCTTCCCGAGCCTGCAGCCACGCACACCGCCGTCGCCTGCTTCTGCTACTGCATGTGGAATACATCAGTTTTAATAACGGCCTGGCGTCCCCCCGATGCGCTGCTGTCGTCCACGCCCGCTTGTACCACCAGCAGTGAGCCCATTACTGCTCAAATTGCCACTCAGCAAGGGGATACACCAGACAATTTACTCGTGATGTCATCCATGCTGCCCTTCCACAAGGCAACAGTGCTGTGCGCAAGATGCAAGACTGAAGAGCACAACATAACCAGGAAGTGGCTAAACAGGCAAGAACCCAGACCAGCACTTGCATCCAGCCTGAGCACGCCTCATCACTCTATGCCACCTACCAGCCACCACAAACACGTGTTTCAGCCGCCCACACTCCTAAGACCCCATGACGACCCCCCTGCCCTGCTGTCATCTGCACCCCCACGCATGCCAACGCAGCAGCACTCAGGTGCAGCCTCTCGATGCAGTATACACCTATCCTAGTACAACTACCTGCCCTCTAACACCAAGTCTCAAGACACCTCAATCTGTCCCATCACGAGGCCTCCAACCCCAGCCTGGTTGGTATCGCACGCCTACACCGCACCTCACCCAGCCACAAGCAGCCCCGCCCCACCACCCGCCCCACCTCCGAGTACTCCTCAAGCCCAAAGTGTGCCGCCCCCAGCCGTGCATACCCCTTGGCCCACCGCGGCTTCAGCTCCACCACCCGCTTGGCGTCCCGCACAGCCTCAGCGTACCGCTGGAGGCTGGTCAGGGCGGCCGCACGGTTGCTGTAATACACCTCATTCCTGCAGGCGCCATGCCAGCACAGGTTTGCTCTGCTGGCTGGTGCGATTATAGTGTTTATAGCGGCAGGCAGTGCGAACAGAGGAAATAGTTGGGGCCAAACTGACAGCGGCTGGATGCAGGTATGCTTGAGTCTGACTCAGCTAGTTGTTGCATTGTTCGGAGCCGGGGTGTCAGCGAGACCGGGCAGGTGGATGGGAGGAAGCACAAGAGCACATAGGAAAAGTCGCAGTAGACATCGTGCCTGGAACCCTCAACAAAGAGCAGGGCAGGACACCTTAAAGTCCGCTGACCGAAGCATGCGGCCAAGCACACCTGGGGTCCAGCTCGATGCACCTAGTGAAGTGTTTGACGGCAGTCTCAAAGTCGCCACCCGCAAAGGCCTTGTTCCCTTTCTCCTTCTCTTGTGCAGCGGCCGCCTGCGGAGACAGGCAGCCGGCCGCAACTTTAACAATCTGAGCAGCTGTACTCCCACCAACGCTAAGGCAGGCCAACGTCATCAACCCTGGTGAGCCTCCCCAGATCCTGCTATGGCCAGGTATACATGCCAGTATGCAAACATTCGGCACAGGAGCCAAGCCAGCAGGCGCCCAGGCCACCAACGCACTGCCCCCACCTTGTCTGCTACGCCCTGCAGCTCGGGGTGCTGCTGTAGAAGGGAGGGGTCCTGCTCAATGGCACGTCGAAGAGCGTCCTGCACCCACAGAAAACACATCCGCACACCCAGTAGCGCCTGGGCCGCCAGCATTGACCCCATGCCATGGCGCTCAATCCCTGGTCTTATGACATCAAACATACCGGCCAGCATCAAACATACCGGCCAGCAGAGTGTTTTAGCAAGCGGGTGCCAGGTGTGATGCATGAAGCACACACGCACGCTGGTGTTCACCATATACAGCCAGCCAGCTGACTGAAATAGCAAGCAAGCTTGCCGCTACGCCCAGTCCCCCCCCCACCCCTTCCCCACCTCGTCATCATCTGCTGGCTCCTCTTCTTCACTGAGGTCGCCCCCCACCATTGTGGGTTCCTCCTGGTTTGCCAGCGACTTGTCCAGCAGGTGGGCATGGGCTTGCAAGAACTTGGGGACGTGCCTGGAACGGACAGAGGGGAGCAGTGGCTGGGGTGTGTGGCGTGGTGTAGAGAGCAAGGCCTTGTCCTGGTCGCCTAGCCTCCCGCATCACATCAGCAGATCTTGCGACCATGAACACATGCGGCCGACCAGGGTCACCTGACAAACTTGAGGTCGCCCCCTCGCTTGCTGCCGCCTGCAGTAGGGTGAGAGGGCAATGGTGAGCGAGCATCCTAAACTGACAGGAGTGGTGGGGTTTGTTGTAGCGCTGCTGGTGCTGGTGGGTGGGTGGTGGTGGTGTGTGTGTGTGGGGT
>BBXU01000444.1:0-52185 GCA_001598975.1 Parachlorella kessleri
CCCCTCCCAGCAGCAGAGTATCTCTCCTCCGCGACCCCATACGAACAGGACCTCGCCCAGACACTATGAACCCTAGCACGGCATACCGCAGCCCACTTCCGCCCACACCTGGCCCACCTGAGGATATGAGGTCTGTGTAGGCCTCCCCAACCTCGGCAAAGAGGCGTGCCATGCCCTTGGCTGTCTCCTCACACTCCTCCACCTCGCTGTCAGGCAGGGCCGTGCCCTCCCGCTCGGCGCGGGCCTGCTGGCAACAGACAAGGAACCTGCGGGGCACATACACCGAGACTTGTGATTGGCCCAGTGCTTGCATGCACTAGAGGGCAAGGGAAGAAGTCCAAGAGCTGTGGTGCAGCGCCTTCAAGGCACGCGTCAAGGCCAGCTTGAGAGGAGCTGATATGCGTCACATCCACGGGCATCCTGCCGAGCACATGCGCAAGGCACACCCCATTCCTTTCCCAGGGTCCCATGCAAGGTCTACGGTCGCCACAGTAAACTACCAAGCCCCGTTGGGCGAGTATGGTCCACCCCTAACCCGAGCACTTCACCGGCAGCAGGGCAACATTGCCACAGACGGGCATATACACCGCCGCTCAAACACAAGAGCGTTGGTAGTTCACCTGGGGCGCAGTGCCATGACCTCGGGCACAATCATCTGCACCAGCCGCGCCATGTCCTCCTTGGGCCGCCCCCGCTCGCTGGTGCAGTAGATAAGCTCTATCACCGCGTCGGTCGCCTCAAAAAAGGCATCCGGGGTGCGCAGCCCCTGGAGGGCTGCCGCCACCAGGGGCGACGAAGTGAGCTCATCACCGGAGAGGCCTACCCCGCCAGCCAGCTTCAGCCAGGCTGTCAATGCCTCCAGCACCTGCAGGAGGGCCGGTCCAAGGGGGACCAGGGGAGTTTCGGCACACCAGATACAAGCCAATCTTCTGCTGGACAGCAGCGACGCACGTGCCAACACGTGGCAGGAACAAAGCAGGCCACTTCATATCATCTTGGCTTGTGGGTTCGCTTGGCACGTCACCACCCATGTGTGTTTGTTGTGACACTGTCACACAGCCAGGCAAGGGCATGTACGTGTCGCTGGCCACCTCAGGTTGATGCACCGCGCTGCGCACCTGCTTATGCACCCGGTCACCGCCCTGGTGGGTGACCAGGCACTGAGTCAGGATCTGCAGCGCCTGCCGAGTAGAGGCTATCATCTCATTCACGGCCTCCCGCCGCCGCTCCGGCCTCACTGCGGGCATGTAGCTGCTTGATTCCTGCACCGCATGAAGGCCGACATGCACGCATTGGCACCTACACTTGATATAAGGCGGCAACTGGGTCTTAACATGCCTGGTAGCTCTGCTCCTCAAGAAACTCATACGTGTCGCTCCTCAGTGAAGATACGAAAAATCATATAGATAAACCAAGATAGATAAACCCATGATGTGCTCAGGATAGTATGGCTGCTCTGCTGAGTCACCGGCACTCTCACACAAGGCCTGCATCAGTTGCCCGGAGCTTGCACACTTGCTGCTTCTCACCCCCAAGCACACACCTGTGGCAGCACTGTGAGCAGCTCCAGCATGCAAGGCAAGCTGATGTCCTGCGGCTCAGAGCTCAGCCGCTGCGCCAGCCAGCCCACGATGCCATTGGGCCCCCAGTGGTGCGCAGGCAGGTGTGCTGCCAGGGCGGCAATGGCCAGGCATAGCTGCGTCCGTACTTGTGGACTGCCTTTGCCAAATCTGATGAGCAGCGTCACTAAGGAGTCTCGCAGCTGGGGCAGCGCTGTGGCTGGGAGCTCTTCAAAGTCACGCTGGACCTGCAGAGGCGCAAGGTTGGGCAGGCTGTTGGATATTCCAGAATACTGAGGCAAGTACAGAAGGTGACAACAAAAATGTCCAAAGCTTTGGCAGGTGGCTGGTGTTAACACAGTGAGGGCAACATATGGATGTTTAGCACTGGTGCGTCCAGGTTGGCAGAGATGGTGGCCACTTACACGGGCCCCAGCTCTCCAAGGAGAGCAACATAATAGCAACTGTTTGAGGTAGGACTGTTTCGCAAGTATCTCCTAACCAAGGCACTCTGCTCTCTGCCCGCTTGCCATGCTTGCATTCCTCCCAATGTTGACCACCTACCTTAGTGCGTAGAGTCTGGGCGCAGAAGTAGTGGGCCTCCAGACCCACTTCCCTGTTGTGCAGAACGTCGTTGCAGACCTGCCAGGCATCGGTGGACTGCTGAAATTGTTCTAACCACTTGTCGGCCTGCTCCTTGATCGATGGCTCCCCATGGTACAGAGCTTGCAGCGCATTGATAAGTGTCTGGGCACTCATAGTGCTGTCGGTTTCTGTCGAGCGCTTTGCAGAAGCTCCAGCTAGCTGATCATCAACATGGCCGCTGGGTACTTAGTTCCGTCCCCTTGGACAGGCGAATGTCGGTGAATCGGATGTCAAATTCTGTGCTTCACTTTTGACTTTGTTGGGTGAGGTTAAACGGGGTACCATAAACGTGTACTGCGGCCTAGGTGGCATGCAACACCCAGTGTGGGCGCATTGCTCGATTGCGAGGTCGATCATAGTGGTACGTCTCCCTGTACGCCTTTAGTGGCCACACCTAAGTAAGGGCACGGCATAGGTGTTCCACACTTAAGAGTCATTTAGCTCCTTGTATCGATGCTCTTCTCGGCTGGTAGCTTGCTCAAACAGTTGCCTCGTGCCTCTTTATTTGGCTTCAGTCGCAGCAGGCTCCTGCACATTACATGCAGCGCCGAGTCCCGTCCGGCACCTGAGGCCAAGCCCAAACAGATTCCTCCAGTGAAGAGAATAACCAAAGGTAGCCCACGCCTGCTAGTGCGGGAGGTGCGCCCTGGCGCCCTCTCCAAGTTGAGGCGTGTGCCACCTGTCATCAAGACTAGTGCGCCGCAAGCCACAAGCAAGCCAGGTGAAAGACAGTCGTTACCTGGCTGCACGCAGACGACGTGGTGTTCCAGTTTGCTAGGAGCTCAGGAGCCGGAGGGCAGAATGTCAACAAAGTGAACACCAAGGTGGATATGCGGTTTAATATTGACCGCGCAGCGTGGCTGGCTGAGGAGGTCAGGGAAGCGGTGCTCAGGATGGTAAGTTCAGCAAATGCTGTCCTTTGACCTTCCCAGGAACAGGCTGCTGCCGGCTATGGGCAGTGACTATTCTTGAGCTTCTACTCCTCCAACTTGTCCTTGTGGCTGCCTTTGCATTGCAGGAAAAGAATCGGATAAATAAGGAAGGGGAGCTTGTTATCACATCGCAACGAACGCGGTCACAAGGGTACGGGTGGTGCCAAGGCATGATGTGGGGAAAAGAGCGTGTGCACCTTTGGCTCCCCCCCGATCCAGTTCGCAGGCTTATTCTTGGCAGGAAAGGCGTACCGCAGCCCACCTGTGGCAAGCTCTTGGTTGCAGGGATAACCTGGAAGATGCCCTACAGAAGCTGCAGGAGATACTGGATATGGCTTGGAAGTCTGTTCAGCCGATAGAGGAGGACCCCCAGAAGAAGAAGAAGCTGGAGAAGCAGTGAGTCCATGTGACGTCGGTGCAATCTCCACGCTGCGCAGGGCATTGGATGTGCACCTAGGAAAGTCAAGGTGTACCTGCGTACCTCGGACCTCACTGAACTCCGTGAAGTGTAAAAAGGTTGCTGCTCTGACCAAGATGTGCTTGCTGGCTTGTAGACTCTAGCCTTTCTTCGTTGCAGTTTTTTGCTTCGTTGGTCTTCGTTTGCAGTCCATGTAGCGCTTTGGCAGTAATGTAGTATCCGTATCTGGCTGGTCCTCGCAGGAAAGAGCGGGGGAAGGAGAATAGGCTGCAAGGCAAGAAGTTCCAATCAGAGAAGAAGTCACAGCGACGAGCCAAGATTGAGTGGTAGCACGGCTCAGCTGAGATATGTGGTCACAGGAGGCAAGTGTGCGACTTCGAGGTTTGTAATCTCCTGTGCAGTGATGGGTCTTGAAAGAAACGCGAACCCTGGTCGGAGAAATCATTCATTGCGATTTTTGTAGGTTTCATCTTCTTGTCGGGATGGTGCATTTTCTAAGAAGCACTAAAGTTTCTATTGACTGTAAACATAGTACATCATGACTTGTATTGGCCCCGCTTGTGGGAGACTCACGGCAGCACGGTCAGGTGGCGGTATGCTGTGAGACTAGACCAGGGTCCCAAACAAGACCTCGTATATTTTATAAGAAAGGATGCACTGCGCTTGCAAGGCAGACTGCCAGGTAGCTGGAGCAGAAGCCACCCAAGTGTCCAACCCTGAGACCTCCCAGCAACTGGTTTGGCAGACACACTGCCACCCACATGAGAACCGAATTTGCCCTGGGGCATTCGATCAGATGGCTGCTTGGGGGTTTGGAGAGCGAATTAGCAATGGACAGGCCATGCCATGTAGGGATGGAGGGTCCTCAGACTCTGATGGGGTATGTGGTGGCAGAGGCTGTACACCCAGCGTACTGCTAGGCGTACCAGCGGCAAGTTTGGAAAGGATTTGGTTGCGAAGGTATGGGGTGGCGCAATCCAAGGCCATAGCATGCATGCCTCGCAGCCCACCAGCGCCATGTACTTCTCCTACCCATAATTGCATGCACTCAATAGTCAAGGTCTTGCAAACTCGTTGGTTGAAGGAGAACGCATGTTCAAGTTTAACTTTTCTGCCGAACAAGATGAGTTGGCTGCAGAGCAGCCTAAACCTCCAGCGGATACGACGGAGCCGTCGCCCGTCGCTGATGAAGTCCTAGCCCAAGAGGTTGGGGTGCCTCGCATGTTACATGTCGACCGCGCAAGGCAGCGAGGAGTTTACGCACAGCCACTGTGCTTGGATGCAGGCTCGATATGTTGGCTTTCACGATGTAATTAGCATAAGCCAGGGGCTTAGGCTACTGAAAGGGCAGGTGTCAAACGCCCAGGCCGCCAGCCTGCTAGGCAGGGACGAGGTTGAGCAGAGTGACTTGTTACCTGGGCAGTATGAGGGCGGCTTCAAGGTGTGGGAGGGCAGCGTAGACTTGGCGGGGTATGTTGCACAGCTATGGCGGCAAGGCGACCATGGTCCCGCAGGTCAAGCGGGTGAAGTGGCTGTTACCGGGGAAGCACCACATAGCATGGCAGGCGGCACGGCAGGCGGCACAGCAGCTGACGACCAGGCAGCCAGTCCAGTAGCAGCAGCGGCTGCAGAGGGTGTGGAGCAGGGGCTTGCAGGGCGGCTGGTGGGGCAGCGTGTGCTGGAGCTGGGGTGCGGCCATGCACTCCCCGGCCTGGTGGCGCTGTTGGCAGGAGCGGAGGTGCATTTCCAGGTGGGTGGGACACACCACCCCTGCCTGGTTGGCTTGCAGAAATGCTAGCATTGTGTAAAACAGTAACTCTACCGCAGCAGAACTTGGGGTGGGGGCCATGAGCGAACTTGGGGTGGGGTTAGTGAGCTGCTCATGGCCCTCATCAGACACCTGTGGCACGCAAGTCATACACGCAGTGGCATTTATCGTACTTGCAGAGGCTGTGCATCTAGTGTAACGCGAGGCGTACCAGCGGCAAGCTATGTTGTTTGTATGATTGGCCATGCACAAGAAACCACTACGTAGTGTTTGATAAGCGCATTGCCTGGCAGGGCAAAGGGCATCAAGGGGGTTGCTGCCCGCTTTCAGGACTACAACCGGGAGGTAGTGCAGACAGTGACCATCCCTAATGTCGCAGCCAACTGGGCAGCCTGGCAGTTCAGGTACCCAAGCAGCCGCAGCTCAGCAGCAGGGCGGCTACCCGCAGGCCCTGCAGCAGGGTCTAGTGAAGAGACAATGACTGCTGTGCAGACAGGTGAAGCGGCTGGCAGCAACCCAATGGCGCGCTACTTCAGCGGAGACTGGGGTGCTCTTGCCGATCTGCTAGAGCAGCGGGGGCTGGCCGGGACTTATGATGTGGTGCTCAGCGCAGAAACGATATACAGCCTTAGCTCCATGCGCTCGCTGTATGAGTGCATAGTGCGGGTGAGTCGGTGCCCTGTCTACTGCCTTGGTCTTGCCAAGCAACCAGGCAACGAGGACAGCAGCTAGCAGAGGCTTGCAGTTCCCCGCCATGCCGTCTTGTGGTACACTAGTAATAGTGGCAGGTAGTACAAGCAGGGAGGAGAGTAGGTAACTATGAGGGTTAGAGTTGCTATGTAGGTGATTGTCATTTGTTGGGCATGTGGCGCAGCAATGCCTGATGTGCCTTACACCAACAACCAAACCCACCCTCCTCCTGCCCTCCCACAGTGCCTCCGCCGTCCCAGCGGCGTTGCTTACATCGCCGCAAAGTCCTTCTACTTTGGCGTGGGCGGCGGGACAGCTGGCTTTGTGAGGCTGGTTGAGGGAGAGGGCCTCATGCAGGCACAGGTTGCGCAGGTGATAGATGATGGCCTGTCCAATAAGAGAGAAATTCTGCAGCTTATATTCAGGTGATGTAACTGAACCCGCACAAGGTAATGCTTGCGGTCTGTATTCCATATGAACGGTATTCCCAGATTCATTGTACATCAACCCCTACCCGACACCTTACAGCTGCTAAACCAGGCACTGCAGCATGGAAAAGGTGTAAGCAAGTACTCGGCATTGCTGTGCCGCACAGAAGGCAGCAACAGAGACTCTCTAGGAGTAAGACCATGTGGCCACAGAGCCTGGCATGACGCGGGAGGGGGGTGGCCCAACAAGCACTGGCATGCTCACTGGATCGCTACCCTCCAGGCCACTGTAAGCCACCTGGAGTGTAATACTGGCGTATTCTGCTGAGCTGGCGGTGGGTTCCAGTGCCAGCATCTCTTCTAGTCCGGGTACTTGCTGCACATAAATGCACTCGAGCTCTTGTCCGGGGCCTGCAAAGACATGTGCAAAGGTACGTCGGTCGCGGTGCAGGGATAGACCTCTGAGAGAAATGGCTCTGGCAGTTGGGCAGCCCTCGAAAGCATACCATGCATGCAGCTCTGCCAAACGTAACACCCACGCATCACTTCGTCTCGTATCGTGCCACCAGAACGGCGACTGTGACTGGTGCTGCTGCTGTCTGATGGGCAGTACCAGTGATAAGATCTCCTTGTACACGTTCAGTCTATCACTCGCAAGCATCATGCAGCAATACATAGTAACGAAGACAGCCAGGCCACCTGATAAGCATTCATCGTCCATAGGCAGCCACCAGGAAGAATGTACGCCACGACAGGGTGCAGCCTCTCCCCTAACCGAGCAGTGGCAGTGGCATTTGGCACGACGACTCACTGACTTCCTCCTGGATGGCCGCATAACAGAAGGCCTGGCTGTCAGGGCTCCACAGCTGCAGCGACTGTGCATACTGGTCCCAGAACGGGAGGTACTCCCTCTGCATGACTGCTGTGGGACTGTGCCGCTGACAGATCATGACACAGCCCAGCCCGGCGCCTGCAGTGTCCTTCCCTGGCTGACTTGGCGGGCCCGCCTCTGGGGAATGCCAGATCATCCAGAACCATGTTGCGCCTTCTCCAATGAGCACTGCCAGTTTGCGGCCATCTGGCGACCACTGCATGGCCTCGACCTCGGAATCATGGTACTGCCCATCAGTAAGGAAGTCTAAGAAGAGCTGCTCGGGGCCTCCAATGTACTGGATCACCAGGCCGCGGGTAGACATGGCCACTATACTGCCGCCCACGTTGGCTGCAAACCGGAGCTCATATGTGTCCCCAATGTTGCACACCTGCACACAGTAGTCCAAGCGTGTGCGGGCTTGTCACACTTGGTCGCAAAGTTACTACCAACACTGTCCAGGCACCCTATGCCCAGTCTGTCAGCTCCAGATGTCAGCCATGTTGTGTTGCTGGAAATGCAGCAAATGAGGGCACTAAATGCCAGAGGGCTGCATAATGTGCCAACTGCAAACCACACACATTCACTGCTAGCAAGAAGCCTCATTAGCGCCTGGCCGACCTTGCTAGATATTCGCCGCACGAGGTCGGCAGTCAGCCTGCTGCCGCTTGCCTCGTAGGCTTCCTCCATCACATCTACTGGGAGCATGAGCAGCTCGCCTTCAGCTTCGGGCTCCTCACCGACTTCGTGTGCATCATGGAAGCCTGGAACACCCACAACCAGCAGCAGCCACTCCCGGCCCTGCGAGCGAGGCGAGGTAGGGAGGGTGGACAAGCTCTCTGTGAACTCAGGTTGCACACATGGATTCGTTTTAAGTCCCATATACCAGGAGAGGTACAACCCCTTTGCATTTCTGCCCAGGTGGGATGATTAGGGCCATGCGCATGAAGTAGCTGGCACTATGCGGGTGCTTGATGATTTGCACTGCAGCAGCCCTTGTGAACTCCTGGCCTGCGACACTGCATGTGGCTGGCCAGTCACCTGGGAATCTTGCAGCCACTGCGGCACCCTCGCCCCAGTGAGAGGGAAGGGGCTACTGAGGATCCGGTCGTGCTCTGCGCCGTCCTCATCCACGGTGGTCGCACAGTCCGCCAACCCATAGTGCTGCATGTCGCCCTGCCAGAGCACCCTGCAAACAGTAATAAGGGAGCAGTGGTTCATCCTCTAGTACATAGAGTAATGCCTTCTTTCTGAACTAATAAGTTGCATTTCTGCTAGCAGCCTCACCACTGCAGCCGCACGGCCTTGCAAGACACCCCCACATGGTCGCACCACATCATGTGCTGGGATTTGTCAGCCAGCCCCACTTAACAGACTGGCTTCAATCTCCTCAACACATGCAAAATGAACTGGGAGTTCAAGTCCCTGCCCACCTTGTGGAGGTGGGGCTGCACGTCAGGAACAGCGGCCGTGACGTGCTCAGCAGGACCGCCCTGTCGGCCCTGCCCGTGTCCAGCTGCCGGCCACTGCCAGGACCTCTGTGCTGCCGCAACAGCAGCGGCCCCAGGTCCCAGGCCCGCAGCGCCACTTGGCCGGATGGCCAGTCTGTGAGCATGAGCAGGCGGGTGCCACAGGGGGCCCAGTGCAGGTAGAAGGCAGGGCAGCCAGGGGGGTCGTCCAGTACAAGCTCCCCCAACTGCTGCCCTTGGGAGTCCACCTGCGCGGGCAGCAGGAGGTGGTATGGAAATGGCATCTGGATTACAATGATGGAAAGATTTTCTCATTGACTCCTTCCCCACCAACCCTAGCCATTCAATTGCCTGGTTCATGCCAGCGGCACCTTGTATCTCAGGGCTCTTGAACGTTTATTAGGTTATGCTGTTGCTAGCACCCTTCATGTCCAGTTCCAGCTGAGAGATCCCACTTCGTACAAAGCAAAAGGTGTGTAGTGGACTCACCACAGTCACTGCGAAGCGGCCGGGCTGGACAGACGAGTATGCCACAAGCCCTCCAACGGGGCTCCATGTGGGTTTGCTGACCCTGGCCTCTGCCCGCACGCTGGGGGCGGGAATGCCATTCGTATTGTGCACTTTATACTCTACCCTGGGGCCAGCTAAGCGTGATACCTCGGCTAGCGTAATATATGCATGACCTGTAGAGGTGCGAGAATGTAACACTCCAATGGATGCAAGCCAATCCTCAACTATGTTGCCCTGTCTATTTATGCAGACTTCAAGTGAGAGCAGCAGCATCCACAGCACAGACAAGGCACCTACCCAAGTGGTCTGCAGTAAGGCAGCATATGCAGTTGATGGGACGGCAACTGCGGGTGTGAAGCCACGCGTAATACTTGCGGTAACTGCCCAGTGCTGCACCACCTAAACATTCTGTTCAGGCCGTCTCCTGATTCTGCTGCAAAGAGCGCTCAGCACACAAAACTTGCGAGTGTTATCTAGTCACCTTCCAGGATATCCTCACGGAGCAGCTGCTCTGGCTGTAGCTGCAGGACCAGCTGCTGCCACAGGACCTCACTTGCTGCCACACATCGCCAGGCACGGCAGACACAACTACACCGACCGAGCTCTTTTCCTGGTAAGCTTGTGAATAGCCTGAAGAGGCTGGCAGCATCTAGTCCCATGGCGGTAGGACCAGTCATACGTTCTGTGGTTGCCTGGCTCAATGAACGAAATCCATTAAAGACTCCTGATCCCGTACTGAAGCATACTGGACATCCATGTGGGCATCCGCTCCACCCATGGCTCCACCAGTGCAGGGACTCGCACAGCACGCGCGCAAAGGTTTACTTGCACTGCACAGCGCTGTATTACAGTTCCCTGATCATTGATCAGTTGAGTTAAAGGGCTGACAAGTTGTTAGGGGTTGTGCGCTGGACGACCACATTTCCGAGTGGTGTGCGACAGACCATGCCTTCAGTTGATGCACGGTAAACCGTATACTGCACCATGGCGTCCCGTCTCAGCTGGAACTTCCAGAAGTGCGCGGCTCATGGATGGTACTTCGGCCTCCCTGAGATGGCAGTGTATACGGCCTTGGGGGGCAGGTTCATGAGCACCCAGCCCAGCACTCCTTCCTTCAAGGCTCAGACACGTGCACTGCTCAAAAAGGTCCACCCCGACCTGTTCCACGACAACCAAGAAGCCAGAGTGGGTCCCATCACTGGCCTTAGCGCTGCGGAATAGTTTGGTTTGTGTCTTTGCTGCGGTCACCTGCCACCCAAGCAGCGAGGGAAAGGCATTGCCACTTCGCGTGACATGGCTCTTGCATGCGTAGTCCAGGAGGCAAACGAGCGCAGCTTTAAGCTTCTCCAAGAGTACCTGGCAGCAGCTAAGACTGGTGGAGGCATCGGCCGCACAGCAGGGCTGCCGTATCACTTCACCTTCTACATTCGAGAGCAGCTTGTAGAGCCTCAGGAAAAAGAAGATGGGGAGAGCAGTTGGGAAGCAAGCGAGCTTAGGAGGGTGGCGCTGACCCTGCCGCCACCGGTGAGAGACACTCCAGAAGTGTGGCCAAGGGTGTGGGCTGTCTGATAGGAGTGCACCCATTTGATGTGATGGAACCTACCAACAACAAAAAAACTATGCCGCCCTGCTTACTGCACAGTTCACTTGCCGTTGCCCGCTTCCCCATTACTAGAACCCGTCTGGTGGCTGTTGCCTTGCAGAGTAAGACTGGGCCGGGCGACTCACTGTCCCCATCCACACGGAAGGCCTTTGCCCGCCTTCTGGAGGCGTGTGGCATCCCTGCGGAGCTGCCTCCTGAGGGGCATGAGCGCCACTACTCCAAAATCCTAAGCTTGAGAGAGTTCCTGCCTCAGGCGCGTGTCAACCAAGTTGTCTCCCTCTCTCTTGCCAAGCTGCCTGGGCAAGCCGCGCTGATGGACTGGGGCCAGCCCTGCCTAGCATGCAGAGATATTTGTGTCCATTGAGTGCAGCTTTTGCTCTACTGCGGGTATGGTGTGGTCTTTGGCCTGTTCCTGCTCGTTTTCCCTCTGCACATTGCACTCTTGAAGTCAGAGATTTGCGCTTCATGAGAGGCTGTCTAGGACTGCATGTCTGCGGTGTCAACCTATGCCCTTGGCTGTGCAGGCAGCGGAGCAGGTGCACCAGGCAGCCACACAGCAGGCAGGGCCGAGGCAACAGCTGGGAGCCGTCCGCACTGCTTTGCGCCTTGGGCGGAACACGGTCCTGTCATTTGCTGAGCCCGCCTCTTCTGCGGGACCTGTGCAGCAGCTCGCCTTGGCGCAACAGGCATGGTGTCAACCAGGCAGGGCAGGGCAGGGACGGGGCTCCAGCTGGCACCTGGTCTGCAGTTGCAGGCTTTTATGCAGGCGCTGTGGAAAGTGAATGATTAAATTCTGCAGGGGGCCGGCAAGTCGAGTTACCTCAGGTATTCCACTGATGCGCTTGCAAACAGGGGGTGGAGTAGTGACCAGGGGTCGCTGACCCGCAGCAGGGGGATTGGCAACGGCGCTCCCAGCAGCCACTGCCAGGTGCGTCCTCATCCCACACACACACACTACCTCCCTGCAGTTGCTGGCTGTGCTGGACAGCCTTCCAGAGGTTGATGTCAGCGGGCTGAGAGTGACTGTGGGTGAGGCGTACGGGGTGGACGCACTGGGTACCATCTGGCTTCATGCGGGCGATTCCCTCCAGGCCTGGGCCAGGTGGGCAACAACTGAACGGCTTGCCTCGAGGCACTTGTGTCTCCAGTGTGCTGCTATGAAACCGATGCATGTTTGGTTGCTCAGCCCGGCAGTTGTCGACCGCTAGCTCGCTGGTCCCAGAGCCCACTTGGCTTTGGAGCTGCCGCGGAACCGCGGCTGCCAAGCATGCAACCAGTGTCAAACCAGAACTACTGCTGTCAATGCACCACCTACCATCAGGTACCTGGAGAATGTGGACACAGCCTACTGCCATGAGCGCCAGGCGCTGCAAGCCCAAGTGCGCAAGCAGGAGGTGGCCCTCGCCCGCCTGCTCAGAGTCCCCTTGGTCTGCACCCACCCGCAAGTGTCCCTGGACCTGCCCTACCTAGACTTCCTGCAGCGGACCACAGCAGCAGCGGCTGACCGAGGGCCTATTGGGGAGGGGCGCTTCAATGACGTGCCTGTCATGGTACATCCAGACCCAGCGCAGGTGGGGCTGGGCACAGTGGGCATGTGCATGTGAGAGTAGCAGGGGTTGGGCGGCACGATCTGCACAGGCGGTATGTGGCTGTGAGTGTGCCCTGGTACACAGGGTGTCAGTCTGCTTCTTGATTGAGTGAGCAAGGGGCGGGTAAGCTGAGGGGTAGACCCCGCGCGCTCTAGTGTGCGCTGCAAGGAGTGCAGTGGCAATCCTGTAGCCCATGTACTGGGAGGGAGCTCCAGGCAGGAATCGAGCATTTGCTTGCCCACATTGCTGCAGAGCCTTGATGGGGAGGAGACAGACGAGGCACAGGGAACATCCGGGCATGCCAGCGAAAAGCGGGACCCTTTGTCAGAGCCCAGCCTTGACGACGCAGCAGGGGTTGTACTAGTACCAGTGGCCATCTCCCCAGCTGACCTATATTCCGCCATGGCACGGCTTGGCCCAGCAGCACAGGCGGTGCTGCGGCGGACTAGAGAGGAGGAAAAAACGGCAGCGGCCCTGCGGACAGCAGTGGAGCGCAACCTGCGGCTGCGGCGGCTTATACGCGACCCTGGCCTGGCGCCAGAACGCTTCCGAGCCGCCTGCCTGCGGTTGATGCACCACAGCACCACCCTGCAGCCGCTGCTGGAGGGGCTGGCCGTGAGGGTGGCGGAGGTGAACGGGCTACCACCGGACCGCAGCTTTGTGGATGTTGCATGGGACTTTGAGCTCTGACCTTCCGGCGCTTGCATGGGCAGCAAGTGTGGTACTGAGAGCTGAACCCTGACTTCAAGCCTGGGTGCTACAAACAGAGCTTTATGTGCCACAACAGGGCAATAACATGGGGCAATACCAGCTTTAGTTCTCTTTCAGGCCGACCTAAAAAGTTTGTGTGCTCCCACCAGATGCCACATTATGCTGGCAACGCATACCTATCATTTGACAGGTCTCCTGAGCTCAAACAAGCCGATACTCAAATCCTACTTGCAGCAGTGAATGCAAGGAGGGTGGCCGCCAGTGAAGCAAGATCCTTCAGGCTAACCAAAACATGCCCTGGCTGCCAAGTGATGCTACGCATCCCGAAAACCGCACGACACTGGCAGCCCCAAGGTGGGAGTGAAAAATGAAAGACAGTACGAAGGAAGCACAAGCATACAGTACATCACCCAGCTGCGCAGCACCAGGCAGGCTATCTATATTCCATAAGGGACCCCGCCCGCCAACCAACATCCGTAACACAACCCACCCAACAGCTTCCCAGTCCATCCCTGCAATATCAATAGGAGATGTTGCAAGCAAGCCGGGCCCTATATGGGCGGTCACCCAGATCCTGTGGTTCTATAACCCTGCACTCTAATCCCGCCAACCTCAAAACCCCCTAGACAATCTGCAGTTTTGATGCTTGCAGGGTGAGCCAGACAATTCTGCCCCTAGCGGCTGCGGCACAGCCGCTCACTCCCTGATGGACTGCACCGAGGTGGCGTTGTAAACGCGCCAGATGGTTTCCCCCAGCAGGTTTGCCACTGAGAGCACCGTCAGCGCGGGGAACTGCAGCTCGGGTGCGACTGGGATGGTGTTGGTCACAATCACTTCCTGGAACACGCCACTGCACGCACCAGGCAGAATGGGCAGGGTTTACACTCGGCACACCGTCGCAGGAGCAAGTGCTTCCAGAAAACTTTGCACCCCTGAACCCTGAAATCAGCAATGCACGCCACACACAGCGAGGACTGGTGCAACGCCAGCGGCATGCAAACGCACCTAGCCCCAGCACACCGGCAAGACCGCTCCGGCAGGCCTCCACTCCGGTTAGCTCTCACATTCTTTGCCTTCCATCAAGCACGCACTGCCCTGCTGTGCCCTGCCACGCCCCGCTGTGCAAAATCCTCGCCAGCAGCCCCACCTGGAGAGGCGCTCCACCGCGGGCGGGCTGAACACGGCGTGGGTGGCGCAGGCGTACACCTCCCTGGCGCCCTCCGCGTGCAGCACCTTGGCGGCGTTCGTGATCGTGCCGGCGGTGTCGATCATATCATCTACCAGCACCGCCACCTTGCCCCGAACGTCTCCAATCAGGTTCATGACCTCGCTGACATTGTGAGCTGAGCGGCGCTTGTCTACGATGGCCAGGGGCGCGTCATTGAGCTTCTTGGCAAAGGCGCGGGCGCGTGCCACGCCGCCCACGTCGGGCGACACAACCACCAGGTCTCCGGTCGAAATGCGCTTGGACGCCAGGTAGTCGAGGATGACTGCAAAACCCAGAGGGGTCGGGGAGGGTGACGTTAAGCGCAAAAGAGTCCAAGCATGTGCGAGCAATGTGGCGTCAAAGCTAGCGCTGTTGTTGTTGTGAAAGCTTGGGGCCTAACAATACTTGCCACCAAGAGCGAATGATCAAAGTGCAGCAGCAAGCAAAGGAGCTAGCCTAAGAAGGGCACACCTCAAGCACACACCTAGCATGGCGAGCTCTGCCAGAGCGAGCGCCCTCAGCCCACCATGCAGCCCCCCCCACGCCCTTTGCGGCAAAAAGAGAGCCAGGCGGCATACCCGAGTCGCCGTAAACATGGTCCACGGGGATGTCAAAATAGCCCACGCACTGCCCAGAGTGCAGGTCCACCGCCAGCACGCGGTCCGCGCCGGCCTCAGTCAGGATGTTGGCGGTCAGCTTGGCTGCAATTGACTCACGGCCCTGCAGCAACCGCCGACTTGGTAAGGTGCATGAGCTGCAAGCAGAACATAAGCTCTGCCACAACCCCAGTAGACTGTGCCCGTAGCAGACTAAGGCCTGCTGAGTTCCTTCAGTCGCTTTACATGGCACGCCAAGAACCTCAAACAAGGCCATGTTGTGTCAGCTGCGTAGACACCGTATGCACCCTTGCAGGTACCCCGGACTACAATATGACGAGATGGACAAACTGAACGACACTGTACCCCCGTTCTCGCCACTCCCTTTCCTTGAACTTCCAAAGCTGCAGGGACTAAGCGTACTCGCTATTTAACAACTTGCCTGCGTCTTGCGGTCCGCCCGCGCATACCCAAAATAAGGCATGACTGCTGTGACTGAGCGTGCCGAGGCGCGGCGGCAGGCGTCGATCATGACCAACAGCTCCATGAGGTGGTCATTCACGGGCGGGCAGGTTGGCTGGATGAGGAACACGTCACAGCCACGGATAGACTCCATCACCTGGGGCAAAAGAGCCGGGCAGGCGCAAGTCATGCAAGCGTGGACGATGCAGAGAATAAGCAAGCAATGTCCGCGGGGCCACCCTCGACCATGCTCCCTAGTAAGAGCTGTGGAACAACAAATCCCACACCCTGGCGCACTCCCTGCCTAGGTAGCAATGCCAGGAAGTCGCCCCTTGCTCCATAACAGCACTGGGATCTGCTTAAATCCATCCAGGTCCATCAGGCTCTGTGCACCGAGCGTACACTCCCTGCCACCCTCCGCCGCCAGCCCACACCTGCACGTAGATCTCGCCATCCGCAAACCGCTTAATCTTGACCTTGCCCAGGTCCATGCCCAGGTAGTGGGCCACCTCCTGGCTGAGACTGGGGTTGGACGTCCCAGAGAACACGCGCAGCCGGTTGGGAACCGGCGCGGCCGCTGAGCGTGGGAAGACCTGCGGCGCCCCTCGAACTGCTGCCTCCCAACTGCTGGAGTGCAGGACAGGCCGCTGGACGCCACTCAGGCTGTCTGCAGACCCGTTTGCGCTGCTGCCATTGGTGGAGTGCTCTGTGGCGGCACCCAACTGCGAATCTCGCAACGCCTGCGCGCACACCTGCTAACCGGAGTGTGGCAACTTTAAAAGTGCATTGACATCAGCTGTAATTGACATCGGTGTGCGTGAGCAGGCTCTGTGAGTACAGCAAGGCTGCTTGCACCGAGCTCAAATCTCGTCAACCCAGACAGCGAGCTCTCTTGGCTCACCGACCCACCGACCGACCAAGTTGCAGACTGCTCACCTGCTGCAGCTGCCTGGGTACTGGTTTGCCTCGTAATCGTGCTTGTGAGGTGTGCCCTGCGACGACAGCAGGAGCTGTCAGCCCACCCATGCGCCTGCTGGGCCGCTGGACAACGGGCCGACATCGCATAGATGGAAACCCGCAGTGCCAATCACCTTTGCAGGGTCTACTACTCTTCAAGCCGCAGGCTGCGTCTATGGAAAGCTGCATGTTACTGTGCATCTCCAGTCTGCCGCCAGTCGCAGGTTGGAGAGGAGAGCCGCCGCTACAAGAGGACCTGGAGGAGCATCGAAGATCGATGAGGCATGGGATTGATAGACCCACGGCAGCTGCCAGTCTTTTACCTTCACGTTTATTTTCGCGCCTTTTCTTTCCGCGACTAAGGAACTAGCCAAGGTTTGTGACAGACTCAGAAGTGTTTGTGACAGACTCTCGAACGCCTCCCTTATGTGAAACTGCTTGATCAGCTCTCCTACCTTAATGCAGCGTTTGACATGACGTTCGTACAGGAACGCGGGTGTCAAAACTAGCAACAGGGAGTTAAGTGAGGAGGTGTACAGGGTATCTGATAGTCTTACACCTTGGAAGGTCAGGGGAATCTGAGGATCGCGGGTACAAGCCTGCCGCGGGCTTCACTAGCCGAGGGAGTAGGTGGACCGCAGCATGAAGAAGTTCTTCAAGGGCATCACAGGAAAGGGCAAGGATGTGGATGCAGCCTTTGCCCCAGACCCTCAGCAGGGCCAGTATGCACAAGACTGGGGCGTGCAGTCTGAGCAGCTGGCGGCGGCGCCCCCAGCCTACCCTCAACAGCAGCAAGGCTTCATGGTGACCAATGGCAGCATGAGACGGCCCAGGCGGCCCAGGGAGAGGCTAGACATGAATTATGCCGACTATGCTCCATTTGCGCCCCAGCCGTCGCAGCCGTCGCAGCCGCCGCCCGCGCAGCAGCCACCCTCTGTGACCCATGAAGCTCCGCTGGACAAGCAGTCGCAGCTAGAGATGGATCAGCAGCTGGCTAGGCAGCTAGCTGAGCAGGAGGTGCAGCAAGCCTTGGCGCCGCCATTTGCACCGCCGCCGCCCCCCACACCGCCGCTGCCCGAGATGCTGGGTCCTCCACAGCAGCAGCAGAGTGAGCAGGAAAACGAAGCAGACTACCAGGTAGGCTTGGTATGGCACGGCCACTTAAGCAGACGCAAGTGTTCGGGTAGCCACGTTGCCCCTAACCTCATGCAACTACGTTGGTGATGCTGCAGCTCGGCAGGCGGCATGACACTGCAGGACGTAGTGGTATAGTGGAGTGCTTCGCCAAGTTGTCTGTTGCCAGGCGGCGTAGGAAACTATGCCTCCCTGTATCCCGGCCTGTGTTTTGGCAGCACAGGCGCACACACTGCACCCCTTGGTTACTGCAGGCGGCCCTAGACAAGGCCATGCAGGAGTCGGTGGTACAGGGTGACTATGACAACATCCTGCGCGATGTGAAGCTGTGGGTGCGGGACCTGGACGGTGCCTTGGGTGACCTGGGGGAGGCGCAGCGCGCAGCGCGCGACAGGCGTGCTGAGCTGGACAGGCAGATGAGCTCTGCGGACCCAGAGGATGAGGAGGGCTGGCGTCAGGTGGGGGAACAAGTGGGGAGGTTCGTGCCTCGGTTGGGTAGGACTCTTGTTCATTAATACCAGTTGGTGGGTTTCACGATGGCCTGGGGTTTCAATCACAAATAGTTGCTGTTGTAATGGCAAGGGCTGGAATGATGCCTGGGTTGGTAGATACTGCGCTGGTTGTGGCCAAGGTATCCTTGCCGGACATGTGCAGGGGCAATAGTAGAGGCCCTCCACCCTGGATGCACACCTGGATCGGTTCTCCAATAGTGCATGTGCCTGGCCAGGCATCTTACAGGTTCCATATGTGTGGGTCAGGAGTGAGCGTCAGGAGTGAGATTCCGGGGCCCGGGGGGTGTCTCTTGGGTGCAGATCATGTGGCTGTCGGAGCGGCATGCGGAGACGGAGGCCAAGCTGCAGGACCTGGGCTGGAGGCTCAAGCCCATTGACGACGCGGTTGACTCACTCAAGGCCCTGGATGACTACACACGCAGCGAGAAGGTGGGAGTGCTCGGCTGCTCTCCTGGGGCCCTGCTGGGCCCTCGGGGAGCGCTGAGTCAAGCTGCGAGCCTGTCAGTGGTGGACGGGGAGTCTGCTCTTGACAGGGAGCTGTGGCTTGTATAGACTCCAGCACAGCCCGGTTCAGTGCTACCTGACGGTGTGTTGTGCGACAGGGTCACAAGGGAGCCTCTCACGTGCAACATCCGAGCGCTTTGCTCCAAATCGTGGGCAGGCGGGCCCGCGGCGCAGCAGTCATGCCCCAGGCATGCAGACAGCCTTGGCTTCGTCGTGTGCTTGCTTGGTGCAGCCACCGGTGCAGGAGGCGCGTGACGGCCTGGACCGCATCATAGCCAAGCTTCTGGAGGACCTCAACAACATGGGCTTGGCTTTCCACCACCCCACCAACCCCTTTGGGCTCCAGCCGGGGGAGGGGTCAAGCAAGGACCTAGAGGGCGATGTGAGTCATCGGGCAGTCAGGCAGGCAGTGAGCGGGGTCGGGCCACACGTGGGAGGGGTTGCGTGTTTGCCTGTCTGTGCAGCAGTTACTAGCCTAGTAACTGATGGAGTCATGTTGAAAAATAGTATGTGAGGTGTTGTATAAGCAAGTCTCCACGTGGCTTGGTCTGCACTGTTCTTTGGCTGCATGCTGTACCCGTTGGTGTGGTAGGTGTCGTTTGCAAGCCAGGATGGCAGCTGAGGCTTCAGTTTTTTGCTGCGGCGCTCTCGCACACACAGAAGCTTGGGCCAGCTTTGTGCGCCGGCCTCGGCCGAGGTAAGACACTGCAAATCCCTCTGCGCAATTGAAGTCTCCTGGGCACTGCAGGGCCAGTCAAGGGACCCACTCCGGGAGCTGGTCCATTCCCTCATCGAGGAAACCAAAAGGGGCAGCCAAGCGCGACCGCCAGCACCCAAGCCCAGCCCGCAGGCGCAGCCGGCTCCGCCAGCCACGCCTGTGGTGCAGCCGGCGCCAGAGACAGAGTGGGCTTCCTTCAGCGATCCAGAGCCTCAGCTGCAGCCAGTGGAGCTACTGCCAGAGCCGGAGCCGGTGCCGGAGCCTTCAGTGCCAGCTGAGGCGCCGGCGGTGCCAGAGCTGCCCCCCCTGCCAGCATCGCCACCGGCTGTGGTCCCGGCTGCCGCCAAGGACCGGCCCACAACTCCTGAGCCGAGAGCAGACCTGCCGCCGCGGGCCGCACCCAAGGTCTCGCCGCCACGGTCTGAGACAGGCTCTGATCCGGGCAGCCTGGCAGAGCGTAGTGCGTTTGTGCGCAGGTTTTTGACCAGCACGAAACGGACGCCTGTTCCCAGGGAAAGGGTCTTCCGGCCACGCCGCTCTGGAGTCAAGCCACAGCCAGGGGACGCCATCAAGCGCCTGCCTCGGGTGGGTGGCGGCGGCACCATTAAAGGGGTGATGTGCTTTAGAAGGGGCTGCTGTTGCTGCGAGCATTACTCCTGGTAATGAGAGTTGTGGCTGGCTGGTTTGGTCTTATGCAGTGGCTTGATGGTGTACAGCTGGCTGGCTTACTGATACTGACGCCACCACGCTGCCCATGACTACGAGCCCGCCGCCCAAGCTGCATGTTGAGCACCGCAGGTGGTGGCCCTGTACCATGAGCTGACCAAACCAGGCGTGGTGGCTGACTCCGTGGGCTGGCAGTCCACCAAACCCCAAGCCGCCAAGGGCACAAGCAGCAGCAGCAGTAGCCCCGGCCCCGTCAAGGGCACCACCACCTCCACGCCCCGCACGCAGCCCAGGCGACCTGCCCCAGCAGCCTCACCGTCTGTTCTCCGCGGTAAGCCGCCGCCGCCGCAGCAACAACAGCAGTCACCTCGGCAGCAGCAGGCGAAACAGCCGGCCTCTGGTGCAGCAGAGGCTGTTGCTGCAGCAGCGGGTGCCCCCATTTGCACCCTCACCCCGTCGGAGCAGGCCCAGCTGGCGGCAGAGGTGGTGGCCCACAAGCCGGAGTCCTTGGAGGGCGTGGCGGAGTTTGTGGCTGACATGCGGGAGTGTGGAGCTGACGAGGCAGGCGGGGCGGGGTGGCCGGCGGACAAGTGGGCTGCGCTGCGGGATGCGGCGGATGTGCACGATGCGCTGCGCAGCATGGCGGCGGAGCTGGCCGACTGGAAGGTGGATGCGGCGGTGAGTGGGCGAGGGCGGGCTCGCATGGGGTTGGAGATGTTGGGGTGGGCTTGATGGGTCCAAGCTGCAGGCATGGCTGCACGTATGATTTTGATTGTGCTGCTGCCAGTTGCTGCAGGGGCTGGCAGGGGCAATCGTTGCGGGTTGGCCATGCAGGCGAGCCTCACTTCTTACATTATCCTCCCCTTCCAGAACTGCCCGTTGCGCAACGGTCCTTAAAATGGTGCCCCTCTGCAGGCGGGCACCATCGCAGAGTCCCACCGGCTGGCCTCCTTCATAGACCGGGCTACGCAGGAGGCGGGGCGGGTGACCTATGCCCACGAGCCCCTGCGGCAGCGCATGGCCAAGCAGGGCGTGCCCTGGGATGAGTCGCTGCTGGTGGACCTGCGCTGGGCCGCGCAGGCAGCGGCGGCGGAGCTCATGGCGCATGCCATCGATGAGGCGGCCCAGCAGGGCAAGTGAGTGACAGGCATGGCTAGCTGCAGCCGGCGGGCGCCGCTGCTTGCGTCACTTATGGCTGGCTGGCCGGCTAGCAAGGTCAGCCAGGCAGTGCCGCCCCTGATACACTGCGCGCCGTGCCTTGGTGTGCGGTAATCGATGCATTCAATGCTTCCAGCGGTGTAGCTGGTGGGGCACCCCACGCATGCATATACCATCAACAGGTCCAGGGCCCGTGGAGCACATAGCCATGTGCTGGGAACAGGGATATGAGACCTTGGAAGCTTTGCCTGTGTGTAGCTGCATGTCAAAGCAGCACAGTCACTGGCTTTTCTGTTGCCCTTGCAGGTCAAAAAGGTGGCAAGCGCAGGCTGTCTTGCAGCCTTTGGGCCATGCATCCATGGGTGCCTTCAAGGTGCATCAGTTTTGTGGCGGGCTGAATGTCCGTGCCACCGCGCTCTTTGACCAGCTCTCTGAGCGAACAATTCACTTTGCACGCATGATCGACCACCACTTCATCCGGGATACCAAATGGGCTTGAGCAGTTGTAGGACTGACAGCAGACAGTAGACCTGGTACCACACAGCGTGCGAGAGTGACGGTCCTGTGCAGGATTGCCAATGTTGTTTGTTGATGGTGGCATAGCTAACAGGGTCGAAGTAGGGGTGAATGGCAATGACAGGGTTGTGTAGCTTGGGCGGCACCTGCCAGTGTGGCTGTCTGCCAGGCCTGCCAGGTCTCTGTCAATGCACTGCTGTACTGACTGAACAACTGTTATGGGGGATGTGTACACTGCCTCAGTATCGTATGTGAGTATACTATGCCGAGCAATCTTGACGCTTATTGATCACAATCTGTGGTTATTCCAAGCAGCCATATATGATACTTTGAGCTACAGGCCAGGTCATCGATGGTGCTTTAAAGGCCTTGAGGTCCACACCTGCTGCCATTAGTCAGAGCAGCTCCATATGTAACACCCCATGTAATAGAGATCCTCTGCACATCCAGAGGACCAGCAAAACAATGTCCGCTTGTGCGCTCACCCAACACGATTACATGTCAGCATGGACAACATAGTACACTTGGGCTAGCATCACTCACTGCCCTCGCTGCTTCCCAAATCACCTGCCTGGGCGCTCACACAATCCTCCAATGTACTTCTAGTGCATTTGTTATTCTGCTGATGGCGTAGGCAGCTGACAAAGGGTACTGTGAGATGCTGATTAGTGTGTCGCAGTAGCTGTGGTCAATCTTGCCATGGGCAAATGCGCCCAGCACAAACACCACCGGCTGGTCCTTCGGCAATTGTTGCACATACTCCTGCAGCAGGGGAACATGTAGGAAATTTGTTGACATTAGACGTGTACTCAACCGCATTTCTGCTCGACTTAGCTGGGGCCGCCCCACAGGAGCGACCCTGCAGCAGTGCAGACCAACTCCCCATTGAACCAAAGCTACCAGTGGTCTTCACGCCGTCAGTCTGACCCTGCTACAACAGCAAGCCTGCTCCACAACTCATAAGTACCCAGCAGCCATGCCTGGCAACAGCAACCGTAACAACACACAGCATATCTTCCCCCTCAGTCCAGGGGGCGGCTCGCAACAGCACACTGTGCCCGGCTCACCTGCATGGGCTGCACGCTGGGCGCGCTGTGGGAGAACCCAATGCGCGGCGCCCCCACCGGCAACAGCCGTGCCACCGGCCCCTTCACCACCTTGAGCAGCTTGTCGGGCCCGTTGGTCGCGCGTATGCTTAGCTTCTGCAGCAGCTGCACCATCAGCCCACAGAACCGCCGGAAGGTGCGCGGGAGACGAACCTACGCATGCAAAGACGAAGCCACCATCTTCATGCGTGCCCTTTGAATGGGGGTTATTGAGGGTAGAAACCAACTGGTGAGGCTCCAGGGAACCGGCGCTCTGTGAACCAGCCTTGAGCGCACCACTCCCAGGGAAACCACGGAATTAAGAGCTTCATGCCACTACTCCTAGTGCAAGTCCAGGTAAATCAAAGGGCGAAAGAGCCCAACCTCCCTGCAGCACATCCCTGTGTGCACGAACTTGGGGCATACCTGCGGGTTGACCTGTATAAGTACATTCTTAGCTGTGTGCACATACAGCGCCTTCAGCTTGCCCGCCTTGTTCAGCGGGCTATCAAGGATGGTCAGCAGGGCCTGAAGTTAACTGAATGAAAGAGAGTTAGCCAGCGGTCAAGGTGCTGCACCATGTGGCTGGCACAGCACCACGATTACCCTTCTGGTGCCCAGCAAGTTTGGGAATAGTCGCTACCCAGCTCCTGCATACGGACCTGGTGGCAGATGTCAGGCCTGTAGTGGGCTGGGTCCTTGTTGTGCCGCCGCAGAAAGTTGGCATGGTCGTCACAATTAAGAAGTTCATAATTCTTGCCGACCTTGGCCACCTCCAGGTTGGCATTCTCTAAGACAAAGATTGCTCCTTGCTTGGCTGCGTCTGCCGCAGCTAGCTCCTCCTCCAGAGGAGGCGCCTCTATGCCACCAGCAGGCATCTATGTGTATAGAAACCGTCTACAAAACAGAAAGCGAGCTGGACCAAAAGCAGAGGTAGTGACAAGGTGCATGCAATAGGGAGCAGCAGTTTCCAGAGACTGACGGCGATAACATATGTAGAAATTTGCCTGTTTTGCTTGTTTTGCTGCCCATGTAGCTCGCAGGGCTGGTTTGCATGCTGAGACGCCAGCTAGGACAGCAGGGTGGCCCTTTAGCAATGCTTTGTTCCAGGCTTTGTTTGCTTGATGTCAAAGAGTTGCTATACTACTTCATCAGGCGGTCTGATGAACGTGTGGAAGGCGTGATCACTCCATGTGGGGCATCGTTGCTGGGATTGTGGGAGCTAGTGTTGCCCTTGCTGTCCTTGAAACCAGCCTACGCAACATTGGCGGAGGACCCGACAAGCCTGAGAAGCCTGGAGCCCTTCCCGAGCCTGATAAAAACTTCAAGAAAGCACCAGGCAAGCCTCCAGGCCACTAAGAGACAGCAGAGGGAAGCTTAGTAGGGAATTTTGAGTTTGTGCCAGTGAAAAACCCGCTCTGCCTTTCACTCTGAATTTAAGGGAGCGCACAAGCCCCTAGCCCGCTGCAGAAGCTGCGGGTCTTTACAGCCTTCCCGGCCTTTCCCGTGTGCAGATGGCAAGTACACTGCCCCTCTCTGGCAGTCGACCACAGCTAGGGAGGCGCTGAAACGGGCAAAGAAGGTTATGAAATGATGTCCGAAAGTGAGACTGGTCACTGTTAATCGTCCCTCAGAGTCTAGGCAGCCTTTAGCTAGCGCGATTGTCAGTTCTCCAACCGTCCTAGTCTGCTGGCCCACCTATGATGGGCGCCCTGACCCCAGCGCCCCCCAGTGGCTGTGCCAGATGCCTTCCGGCGGCCCTGCAGCCCCGCCACCTCCACCCTCACCCAGGCAGCAGCCCTTACCAGGGTCGCCCAGCCCCCTTACAGTCTTCCCAGTCCTCCAGCTTCCAGCAGCATCGATGGCGGGCCGGCCGCGGTCCAGCTGCACTCCCCAGGGGCTCAGAGGCAGCAGCAGCAGGAGCAGCAGATCCCTGGGTGGAAGACCGCAGCATCCAGGTGAAGCTGATGCTGGCAGAGTCCTCGGGCAGGCTGGACCTCAGCGACTGCGGGCTCACAAGGGTCCCGCCGGCCGTGTTTGACCTGGGAGGGCTGGAGGACCTCTCCCTAGCAGGCAACCAGCTGACGGAGCTCAGCTCGGACGTCGGGCGGTTGACAGCGCTCAAGCGGCTGCAGCTGGCAGGGAACCAGTTGCGGGCCCTGCCGGAGAGCATGTCCGCGCTGGTGGCGCTGGAGGGTGCCTGGCTGCACGGCAACCTGCTGGAGGCGCTGCCGGAGGGGGTGGCTGCGCTGGGAGCGCTGACGCAGCTGTCCCTGGCGGGCAATCGCCTGCGGGTGGGTGGGTGGTCAGGTTGCTGGCTTGCCAGGCGTATTTTTCCTTATATGGTTAGTGTGCTGGATTACACACAGCAGGTCTGATGAGTTTGAGGCCGTAGCCGGCTGTTGTTGCAGATGGCGTGGTCTCCTGCAGGGTCGCATGAACTCCGGAGAGTGGACAAACGCAGAAGCTGTTCGCCTCACTAAGCTGCCTTATGCCTGAGGGAGCTACCAGCTGCCTAGCCGCCACCTTGAACCTACCATTTTCTAAATAGGCACGCCATGCAAGTCGCTGTGTTGGACAACTACTCTGCAGGCTCTACCCCAGCAACTGGGCGGCCTCACGTCCCTCAAGGAGCTCTCACTTGCTGGCAACCAGCTGGAGGCCCTGCCCGCCTCCCTAGGCCAGCTGGCCGCCCTCACCAAGCTCAGCCTGCATGGCAACCGGCTGGGACCAAGCTCCCTCCCAGGCTCCCTGCCGGGCCTTCAAGCGCTGGAGGAGCTGTGGCTGCAGGTCGGTTGGGGGTCAATGCTGCTGCGCTCGGTGGCTTGAAGTTATGTATGTATGGTGCTGCCCGCTCACCTTGTGCACAGCGGTGGTGCCCCACGCGCTAGTGTGTGTAGCTGCCGGCCTGTTGGAATAGATGAAAAGGTCGATGTTGAGGTTGTTAGAGGCCGTGCTGTGTTTGTGGTGATCTGCCGCTGTTCTACTTTGGGAAATTGCCTGTGAGTGTTCACTTTTCTACACGACTTCAGCATATTCCCCTCGGAGCATATTCGGTGGCTCATGCTCACCCACTTACCTCAAATGGCCTGCATGTGTTGCTTTGAAACCACCCCATTGCCCTGTGCCCGCAGGGCAACCCCAGCCTTACGGGGCTGCCGGCTGAGCTAGGCCAGCTGCCGCGGCTCAAGCACCTGTCAGCAGCTGACTGTGCCTTGGAGTCTGTCCCCGCCGACCTGGGCTGCCTGCCGGCTCTGCAGTCGCTCTCGCTCTATGGCAACAGGCTGAGGGAGGTATCGCCAGCCATCCTTCAGGTGAGTCATCAGGCCGCAGATCTGCCAGCAACTGCGGCAAATTCCAGCTGTGGGGT
The DNA here is from genome assembly GCA_001598975.1 of Parachlorella kessleri. Taxonomy (NCBI): domain Eukaryota; kingdom Viridiplantae; phylum Chlorophyta; class Trebouxiophyceae; order Chlorellales; family Chlorellaceae; genus Parachlorella; species Parachlorella kessleri. The sequence goes on from BBXU01000444.1 coordinate 26,079, forward strand.
GCACAGGCGTGGAACATGGTGCTTGTTGCAGTCGCCTGTGTGGGACTTACAGCTTTGCATGCCTGCTAGCCCTGGTGCCTTGTTCGTCCCAGGCAGGATTGCTGGGACTGGGAAAAGTTGACATGCTGGCTGACTTGTTTAGTCAGTCATGGGCTCGCACCATGACGTGTTGCAGGCGCCCCACCTGAAGCAGCTTTGGGTGGAGGGCAACCCGCTGTCACACGCCTCCGCTCAAGAACTCCTGGAGGCAGCAGCTGTGTCCCCCAGCCTGACAGCACTTGGCATGGACGCCTCCCAGCTGGAAGGCGTACCTGGACGTGTGCTCAACGCTGTAGATAGAAAGCTGCGGCCCTGCGTGATCCGTGGCAGCGGACCAGGCTACTTCAAACTTGACCTGGCACACGGCTGCTTTGGCGCCCAGGCCAGCAGCAACGGCAGCGAGAGCGGCAGCAGCGTGTTGGGCGCGGGAGAAAGCAGCAGCGAGCGGCAGCGCCAGCGGGCGCAGCTGCTGGTGGTGTCGTTTGGCAGCGCCCCGGGCACCCCCAACTGGGGCGGGGTGCTTGGGAAGGTGCGGGCGGCGGGCAGCAACCCAGAGCAGGACAGCTTTGACATACTCTATGTGGTGGACCCACACCGGGCCTGGTATGGAGGTGAGGCCGGGGGCGGGGCACGGCTGCGGGGATGTGCTTGCGATTGCTGGTGGGAATAGGCAGGGACGGGCATGGAGGGTGGAAGGAGGCGCCGGGGGCCAGCTGGCATGGGCAGCAGTGGTTGGCTTGGCACAACTCGCGCTGGCTGGGCGGTGTCCACCTGTCGCTGCCCATGAGATGGCGGCACCGTATGTTGATGGAGCTGAGAATCTAGGCTATTATTTATCTAAGCTACTATTTATCGCTGACAGCTGTCCTGTCATAGGTGGGGATGACGGTGCATACCGGCAGTATGCGGAGCGGCTGGGACAAGTCACCTCTGAGTACGAGCATGTGGTCTTCATAGGTGCGCGCACTGATATCAGTGGAACTCTGTTGTCCGCACCTCTTGCTGTGCCCCTCTGCTCTGCCTGCTGCCTGCTAAGGCAGCGGTGTAAGACATTGTGCTGGTTCTGTCAATCAGTTGGACAGACAGTCAAATATTGCTTACCAGAGAAGTAGCCTACAGTAGGCATGGCAGGCAAATAATATGCAAGTATGTTGACCCCTTCTTGTCACGTGCATTCCATCGTGTATATGTTGTGCACGTGGACATCTAGTTTGACAGTTTTTTCCATAGCCAGCATATTCTGGAAACATCATGCCAGCATTTGCGCTGTGCTACGCGCACCTACGATTCCTGTAGCAGTCACCGGTCATGCTGGTACCTGTTGCCTGCAGGTGACAGCATGGGGGCTACAGCGGCCTTACTCTTTGCTGAGCTGGCCACCTCGGTCCACGCCTTCTGCCCCCAGATAGACCTGTGCACCTCATCCATCAGGCCCGGCCAGCCGGGGGAGTGGCATGCTGCGCTGCGCGAGCGTGTCATGCAAAGCGTGCAGAGCAGCAGAGCGCACATACAAGTCCATGTGGGCAATTGGAGCCACGACTTGGACCAGGTGAGCAGACTGGGCCACCTTGGCACTTCATTGGCCACTGCTTGCAGGGAGCGAGGTAGTGCCAGCCAAATTTGGGCTGGTCTGCTGGATGCTGGTAACATGTGTGCCTGCTGTGGCTATAAGCCTGTCACCCTCGTCAAAGAAGCTTTCATTGTAGGCGCCGCAGCTGGCCTAGCCGCTTTCAAGGCCTAGCGCGACATGGACCTGCACGCAGGCGCGGCTGCTGCCACCAGAGCGTGTGCACATGAAGATATACTCCGTGGACTCGCACCGCCTGGCGCTGTACTTAGACACAAAGGGCAAGCTGCAGCAAGTCATTCGTGGAGCAGTGTTGGAGCAGCTGGGCCTGCCCTCTGGTCAGGTACGCCTGTCGAACTTGGTATAGGTATAACTCCCTGGCGGCCAGCCTCCTCTGTGATGCTGGGCGGGGGTTGTGGCGGGCAGTAGCGCAGCCTGGGTGGTAACTTAAAGGCAGGAGTTGTTGCCCAGGACAGCGCTGTGCTGGACCGTAGTGGGAGTGGCGCTGCACATGACTGGCTGGGCCCTGCTTCTGTTGTGGTTGTTTTATCGTTACCGCAGTGTGTTGATGCTGTTGCGGCAGTTGCCATGCTGCAGCACGCTTACTTCACATGGCAGGATTGCTGAGTATCACCCGACTCATTTAAGGCAGAGGCAGTGCATACTGTAGATACATTAGAAGCAACTGGAGGCCTTTCTGAGACACCAGCACAGTGCTCCCCCTCAACGACCATGCTGACGCTGTTGTTGCGAGTCTGCATAACAACGACCAACCAACTCAGGATACCGAGAAGTACAATGACCACTCTGTACTCACTGCCAGAGCCACAGTCACCTTCAGATATGAGCGAGACAAACACATGGGCGCACACATTTGTCGGACATAATGCATACAGCTATCCACTCTCTATATACAGCAGGCCATCCAGGGCCTGCAGGGCAGCTTGATTCTCCTAAATTACCAGCAAAGCTCCTGACTGTTTGCCACGGCCAGGACGCTGTTTCCTTGCAAGAGCAAGCAGGTCCCTGGGAATTTGGATCTTCCAGCTTCATAGGGTGGGCACTCCCTTGGGGTCCAGAAGGGCATGCGTAAGGCATGAGTGCGCCTCACACGGAGGGCATCTGTACACAGTGGGTCAGCCATCATCTCACACGGTACCTTCAAAGTCTAACGTGCGTGCAAACTTTGCCTACAGCTGCCCGTCTACAGCCGCTACTTGCCCACACTCAATGCCCTCGCTAGGCCTAGAGAATCCCATGAGAGGCTCCAAGACCTCATCCACCTCACTCGCTCGGCCGGGGGTTGGCCCAACAAAAGGCCCCGCAGTAGCAAGGGGCTGGTGCTCCACTGCCACCTCGGTCATCTCTTTGCGCTCGGCAATCCACATCAGAACCACTGCAGGCAGGCAGTCAGCCATGGGAGGGAAGTTGGCAGGCTGTTCTTGGGGCGGGGAGCTGGTGGTTATGAGAGGTAAGGACCCTTGTGATGAGGGTGGGACATTGCCCTGTCTAGTACTTGCTGTCACCAAGCATGCCGGGCTTGCAACACCTCCAGCAGTGCTTAACCCCCAGACGCACTCTGTTTCCCAGGTCACTTGCAGTTTCTTTGACTTGCCATCTGTTGGCAAACAAGAGTGAGTCAACCCCAACATCCGAGCCAAGGCAATCAGGTGACTAACACAGCTCCGCAAATGCAACATGTCCCCGCGCTGCCAGAGGTTATCACAACAGTTATGCCAGGTGCCGGTCCTAAGTTGAGCTAGGGAGCATTCTGCCAGAGTGCCTACCACCCGCACCTGCCCTGGCCATGTGGAGCAGCAGCGCTGCACAGGAAGCGACGATGAGGTAGCTCGTCTGCGCTACCAGGTTCATGAACAGCGATTCGGATAGAGAACCACTTGCGTCCACTTTCCCGCCTCCGACAGAGAAGGACAGGAGGAGGAGCAGGGCCCATATCTGGTTCAGCACGTAGCTGAGGACTTGGATGGTGACACTGTTGACCCACACTGCACCAGCAGGCACAGTGGGAGATTTAAGGGTTACCCGCATGCGTAGAGATCTTGGGAGTGTGCATGAGCGTGCTGGGATCCCTGAGACCGAGGGGTCAGTCTCAGCAGCAGGGCTGTCTGCATGGTAGCAGGCTCCAAGTGCCCAGGCAACAGAGAAACTGCAGCCGGTGCACGCCCAAGCACTGGGGTTGTACCTGTATAAAACACCACAAGCAAGGCGCGCCAGGAGATCAAGTCAGCAGCCGCCTTGGCGGATCCCAGGAACGACTCTCCAGTCCATGCCATGACCACGGTGGCTGCCAGAGATGCGGAAACCAGCCAGCCTCGCAGGCAGCGCGCTGGGATGTGCCAGAGGATTCCGGCCAGCCAGCCGTGCGCTGCAACCTCGTCCTTGGCGCTGCATGGTGCGCATACATCCGCAAGTATTCACCGGCAAATCCACTTCACGTGCGCTCAGGTTGTGCGGGTTGTACAAAAGCACAAGTGTGGGACGTGCACATGGGGCAGCGTGCAGGCTACGCAGGGCATGCTTTGCATCCTCCGACCTCAGAGACCACACAGCTGGCAACTGATGGGAATGGTTACCGTGCGAGGGCTTGGACCTGGAAGATCACGGGGGAAGCCAGAGGCATGGACGCCACGGTAAGTGAGCCTAGTGAGGGGCCCAGGGCATGCCCCACAGATATGCGCAGCCGCTGCTTGCTGGCCGTCCAGGCGCCACCCCTGACGCCCATGCCAGGCTGCACCTGCAGCTGATTGCCTGATTCCAGGCTCTGCCCAGCAGCCCCCTGGCTGCCGTGCCACTGCGCTGCTACACCCGCAACCACGTACAGGAGCAGCTGAGTGGAGAAGGCTGCCAACCAGCAAACTGTCCAGGCTAGCAGCCCCACGGTGGGACCAAAGCGCCACGTCGGGACCCAGCACAGCTGGTGGCGCCCTGTCTTGAGGGCCGGGTCGCACCATGCACCCTTGGGCGGCTCCACGATGCTGCCCACCAGCACTTGCCCATCGCTGGCCGCCAGCACCAGCAGGACCAGGAGAGCGCCGATGACTACGCAGTTGACCAACACAGTAACCTGGCAAAAACAGCGTGCAGGGCCGCACGTCAGGACATGGATAGGAGGCCCCAGCTTTTACGTGGGCTGTGGTAGGCTCGCGCACCGGCTCAGGAGTTGAAGGATGTCTTGCATGTGAATGGCCCAGTGAGGCTTCTGAGCCGCATGGTAGGGTAACCTTGCCTCATGTGGCATTTTCCCTCTAGCTTGCCTCCAACTGGAAGTACTGGCATGAAGCGTCAGGCTGGCACTTGCTCAAAACAGACTTCAACAAATAACTCACCCCCAAGAGCAGGAACAGGGCAGGGTTGGCGTTGAGGTTTCTGGTAGCCACGCCCAGCAGTCGCCCAGCCAGCTCCACGCGTCTCCACCCCAAGGCAAGGAGCAGCATCAAGGCCACCAGGATTGCTGCCAGCATGAAAATGACGTAAGCCAGCAAGGGGCTCGTCACCGGCCGCTGCATTGCTTCTCCCACCAGCACCACAAGGCCGACGAGGGCGGCAATGCCCAGGACCAGGGCTGCCGCGCGGGTGATGCCCAGGCTGTGTTCTGCCAGCAGGCGCAGCAGGAGCCAGCCCAGGGCGACACCCCCGGCGACAGCAGCCAGGATGATGAAAGGGTGGCTCGCCAGCAGGGCCCCGAGGCTCGGCTGGACCTGTCATAGTGAGTGGAAAAGGCACATGCCAGAGGGTTTGCATGCGGTCCGGCTCCATGGGGATTGAGGTGACTGTCACAATGCGGGATGCTTCCTGAAGGTGATTTGTTGTGCCATGTGCCTTGCACAACATCACAGGATGTGTGCAGCCGTGGGCCATGGTAAACGTGCAGTATCCAATGCGCGTGGACAAGCTTGACATACAGGCTGAATACCATCCCCAGTACTCACATCAGTGGCAAGGAGCAGGCGTCCAAGCCTGCCCTGGCCAGTCCCCCCCACCTGGGTCCACTCAATATGGCTGCAGCAGCAACCACACCAGCAGAGGACAACTCACAGGCCCTAGGGACTAGATTGCACACTGCAAGGATAAAGTAATCACCCTTGCAGGCCATTGTGAGCGGGTGCCCTCTCTGCCACTTGCCTCTTTGATGCCGCAATGCTCCCCAGTATTACGCTGATGACCAGGCAGCCCAGCAGCAGCAGAGCACACAGCCGAGTCTCTGGTGCATTGCCTGGCTCACGCCTGGCTCTGAAGCTGTTGGGCGAGGGCCTCAATGCCATAGTGCACGTGACTTGGCTCGAGCCTAGGCCTGCCGAGTCTATTGCAGGGAAGGAAGGCTTCACATGCGGTGTCTGCATGGTGGCTTCTCCCACGTTCTTGGCGCGTGATATGCATGACACCTTCCCAAGAAGCTCCATTCTTTCACAATACATCAAAGTGTGTCTCTAAGTAAACAATGGTGCTCAGAGGGCGTAACCACGACCAGGAGCTTGGGCCATGTCAGGTTGGTAACCAATGCACACAAAACACAAGTTCACTATACTAGCGCACAACCTGCTCAGCAGAAAGCTTTGCTTTCCTGTCACCTGTCAAAAGAAGAAGACCCCATGCATGGTACTAGGCAGAAAAATACACGTTCCATTGCTCAGGCACACATGTCTACTCCTGCCACGAAGGCCAATTGGCAAAAACGAAATGTGTTCCAGAAAGAGTGAGGCTCAACAATTTCAATAGCCCAGGGATAGCATATGATATCAGTACATGGTTCTGTAGGACACACCAACATGCATTCACATACTTGGCAAAGCTGCACGGGGCAGGAGAAGGATGTGTTCAAGAGGCTACTGCTGCAAAATCCCACAAAAAAGGCAATTGGGTACATCAGCCCCATGTGTTAACTGACATACGGTATGCTACGTGCCAACATCACATGACCTGAAGCCCGAGCTCATGCTGTTGATGGACACGCTCAATGAGTCCCTGGAACACCGGAGACCCTGTCAGGCCAGGGCAGCGCTCCGAAGCCACCTCCAGCGCCTGCAGAGCCTCGCCACCCCGGCAAAGCTGGAGAAATGCCTCAGCCTGCAGCAAAAAAAAAGGGTGTCACGACTACCATGACGTATCTGTCCTGGGGCTGACCCGCGAAGCCGGTGTCACCCAGCTGGGACTGTCAGAATTTGGTGCTACACACTGTAAGTCTGACCGGACTCCTCAATGGCGCATTGTTAGCTTAACTAGCGAAGGTCAATGAACAGAATGGAAATGGCGCCGCACCTGGCGTATGTGGGCGTAAGGGAAGCTGGCCGGAGCTATCTCTGCTGCTGCCCAGGCGTCTTGCAGCGCCGCTGAAGCGTCACCCAGGCTCAGGCGGGCCCCAGCCCGGTTTGTCAGAAGCAGGTGCCTGCCTTGCGACGGGTTCAGCTCCAATGCCTGCATGTATAATCAGCGCCCAAGTCATATGATGCCACGATAGCTGACACTGTCTTGGGCGAGTGAAGCAGCGCGCCCGTCGCTACCCAGCATACATGCCAGCCCTCCCAACACCCACCTCGGTGAACAAGCCGGCGGCTTGTGTGGCATCACCCCGCCTAGCAGCTGCAACGCCCGCCAGCCGCAGCTGAGCAGCCGCCAGCCCCGCAGAGTCCACATGTATGCCACAGATGTCGTCAAGAGCCCGCAAAATGTCTGCTGGGTGCGACATCTGGGACAGCTCCCACTGACGGCTCTCCACTGCACCGTTCCCCGCTGTCGAGGGTACTACCAGCACGTTGGGCCCCTGGCCGCAATGGCCCAAGCAGGCCTCCCGTTCATGCACCTCAACCCCATCTAAAGACAGGTCTCGGAGAAACTGTGACACCTGCAACGAGAGGAGAGGTGTCAAGGGGGAGGTGACGATACAAAAGGAAGAAGAAACCAGGGAGCCACCACAAACGTCTGCCTACCTGCTTTGCTCCCTGCTTCCGACAGGTCTTGTGCACACAGAAGTGGAACTCGTGGCTACTTTGTCCTGAAGACACGTGTGCCCTTACAACAACACTCCCTTGCCGCACAACTGGCCGACACACAAAGTTCATGACGCAGGTATAAGCCGTGTAGTGACCTGTGGATCAACACTGAACTTCAATGAACAGAGCGCTACTGCATACATCTGAGAGACCTACAAACTGTAAGCTTTGCGAGGTGTCCCAACGCGCGAGTTTGTGGCCCCAGAAGGAAGCTCGCCTTCAACGTCACCTTTATTCTCTTTTAGGTAAGGGGCGCGGAAAGTCAGTCTGGCTGGTTCCTGGCCACAGCGTCATATGACATACAAAAGCTGCCACGCTGGGGAACCAGAGGTGGCAAGGGAGAAAGCTGTCCAGGACAGAGAGTAGGCCATGGCTCAGGGGAGCCATGCTAACGTCGGTAGGCAGGTGAGACCTTCCGTTTGCACGCCTTGTGCTTGCCGTGGAGAGGGCATACCCTTGCCATTAGTGGTATATGTTGCTGGTGGCAGGTGTGCGACTTGCCGTTTGGGTTAAACTGGGTCTGGCAGGCGATGTGTTATGCTGCTAGTGATATAGCCCTGTGGTACACTACAACTCAGCCACCATGCACTGGATGGAGACTGGCGGAATGCAAGTCGGTGGTAGCAGGATATCCATTTGACAGTGAGGCTTCCTGCCAGCCCAAAGTGGGACACCTGCCATGGGTTATAGGTGCAGTGTGAGAGCTAACCTGCTCTGCACAGGACTTTGCGGGATGGTACGCTCCTTACATTGGCCTAACGGCGCGCTGCCAGAGACCTCCTCAGCCTCCCTGTCGCCTATGCAACCCTAACTCGTGACCTTTATGTTCCATGAGCCTACTTCAACAGTTCCTGCCTGGAGTGCACCATCTCGCTAACATCCAGCCATGCTTCATGCATGACTGGATGTCACATCAGTTCAACCCTAACCCTAGCCAACATGCCCTGCCTAAACGTTCACCGCAATCATGCAGAGCCCATTTTCGCCGCAGCAGAGACTATGTGACCTGAGACAATGGCATGCACCTCCCGAAGCGGCCTTGCACCCTCAGTTACGCATACAAGACGTATGGCCATACGGAAAGGATGGTGCACCACCACACCCCAAGGCAGCCTTCAATCTTCCGTTATGGGATGTCCCTGTCAACATGCTGGCCTGGTATGCTTTCCCCCAGCTCCACGCCGGGATCCGCTTGTGGCTCCAGCCCCATGAGTGGAGCACAAAGCTCGTCAACCTCACTCCCCACTTGCGTGCTGCTGGCAGCCCCTGCTCGTGAGGCATGGCCCACCCGGTGATACACACCCCGCTGCCCTTCTTCGCGCTCGGCAATCCATAGTACCACCACTGCAAGGAGTGAAAGGGGGGGGTATGACATCATTGACTTGGACCGCAAGAGTTGGCAGGGTAAGTGGCAAATTTAGTACATTTCACTAATCCAGCGACACGACTAAAGGCACACGCTCCGAAAGTTGGTGGCAGTGCTTGCTGCGAGTTCAATGCGCTTTGCAAGCAGTCCAGTAGTGGGTCGTCGACACCACTCACCAGCTCGTGCAATGTTGAGCAGCAAGGATGACACCAGGCTGAGCACCAGTGATGACAGCAAGTTGCACAGCGCCATGAGCGCTGGCTGCACCATCCTCCTGTCCAAGGAGTCCGGCTCCTCCCCAGCACTGCCGGTTGCGAGCCCCAGGCTCATAATGAACATGTACAGCGAGCTAAGCGTGTAGACTAACAAAGTTATTGTTGCTGTGTTAAACCACACTGCAAGCAAGCACAAGCAGAGACTGCTCTGTCTCCTTGAAGGCGGGGGGGGGGTAGGGGAGGGAGGGGAAGGGGGGGGGCGGCCTGGTGTAATTAAAGCCAAGGACAAGGTGCGAAGGCTTGTACCCATCTATGCATGGCCAAGGTTGCAAACAAGAGAAAGAGACGTCTTCCAGCATACCTGCAAAAAATATGAGGACGAGCCGCTGCCAGTTGATGAGCGCTGCTGAGGCTGCTGCTGCCACCCAATATGCCTCGCCAGTCCAGCTCGCCAGCACAATAGCGATGCCAGATAGAGATATACACTGGCCACGCAAGACACGGGCAGGGATGTGTACGAGCAAGGCACGGGGCCGGCCATACTGCAAAATTTCGTCCCTGTACCTGCGGGTGCGGCACGCAGCAAAATAGGCTTGTTAGCTCTCAGAGGATTCAGAAATAAAGCCTACCAACTCATCGGGCGCCTTTGCTCACAGAGTAGGAGCCAGATCGCAACCGCGCCTCAAACAGTCCTTGAACAAGCACCTAGTGAACTATCAATACAGAAATGCCGGCAGAGTTCCAGAGCATACCTTGCAACCCTACTAATGGCACACAGCTGTGCACTCTCTGCTCGCACTTGCTCCCCCCCCCCCAGCCACACTTCACCACCAGCCCAAAGCAGGCCAAATATCTTGAAGGTTTCCATAGGGCAATGGGTCATCTGCAACCCTACCTGGCGAGGGCCTGGACCAGGAAAATTATAGACGACGCAAGGGGCAGCGAAGCGAGGGCCAAGGAGCCCAGCGAGGGCCCCATCGCGTGGCTAACAAAATCGCGCACTCGCGGCTTGCTGGTGTGCCAAGCGCCAGCCAAGCTGGTCGACTGGGCAGGCGCTGGCCGCTCAGCCCCACTGGCTGTCCCGCTGGCTGCCTCGGCATCCTGCCACTGGGCCACCACCCCTGCTACCACAAACACAAGCAGCTGCATGGACAGCTGGAGCGTCCACAAAGCCACCAGCGCCACGTAGACCACAGCGCCGACGTGCCGGTAGGAGGGAACCCAGCAGTTGCCGGTGGTGGGGTTGCAGAAGGAGCCCAGCGGGTCAGTGGTGGGGTCACTTGCGACCACCTTGCCGTCCCGAGCAGCCAGCAGTATGAGCACCCCCAGTGGACCAATGACCATGACTTTAGCCAGAGTAAGGACCTGCAGCCAGGTGTCAAGTGTTGTCAGCAAGCTCCAAAAGCAGCTTCAGGATCACTGATCTGGCAGAGCGCACAGAGATCGCCAAAACGTGAGAGTACAGAATATCAGAGGGACTCTGGGAGCGAGCAGTTCACAAGACACTCACCGCAGCAAACCCAAGGAGCGCCGGGTTTGCCCTGAGTGCCTTGGCCGCCACGCCGAGCAGCTGCCCAGCCAGCTGAACGCGTTTCCAGCCGAGGACAAGCAGGACTAGCAACGAAATTGCCAGGCCGGCCAACAGGAAGGCCATGGCCCCCATGTGGTTTGCCATGAGCGTGGGCGCTCCCAGCACCGCCACAATGAGCAGCACGCCAGCAAAGAGTCCCATGAGGATCGCGGCTGCCTTAGTAAGGCCGCGGGAGCTGCGCTCAACCCAGAGCAAGAGCAGCGCGCCAAGAGCAACACCACCACAGAAGGAAAATATAATGAAGAACCAGTGTGATAGAATGATGAAAAAGATGTTGGCTGTTTCGCCCTGCAACACAACAACCCGCAATAATGCAGATTGCGAGTGACCATCAGGTAAAGAAGGCACGACCTGTCAGGCAGGTCATAACACAAGACACCTGCAGGCTCTATCTGCGCAATAAGAAGTGCCATGCTTGCCTCTGACGTGAGCCGACGGCCGTGTCCAGCATCTTGCCCAAACTCGATGTCACTGCATGCAGTCAACCAGGTGCCGGTCGACAGGATTTTGTCTCAGGGCACCAAATGGGCCAGCACTTCACGTGACACAGTGCCAAGCCCGTTCAAGGCAAGTTCAAAGCCTGGTAGCAAGCCAAACTGCGTCACAGCGCAAGAACCGTGCAGCTTGCTAACCTGTTGATGGCTGCAAAAATGCCAACTGCGATGCTGCTAACCCAGGCCAGGAGGAAGAGGAAAAACCAAACACGATCCTGCTTTTGCCGGGAGCTGTAGTTGAATCGAGTCCAGGCATGCCCAGCCATGCTGGCCAAATGACTCAGAAGGTAAACTGCACGCAAGAGATTTCTTATGTACAAATGCTGTTGTGGTGGGAGAAGAGGAGGTACAGGAGAAGGAGGGCGCGTTGCTGATGTGTACAGAGCAGCTGCCCAGCAGGGCAGGTACTGTTTGTGTGTCCATGTTATTTTCGGACTTGCAGTCGCCCTAAGTCGCGCTTTTGCTGGTTCACCGTGGAACCGCAGGCTGGGAGCGTCAAGGAAGGCTGTGTCCAGGCTCCAGCATGAAACTCGATGTTATCAAGTACTTCCGCAGTTAGGAGTCATGTACGCACATCACTTCGTCGCACAGCCCGTTCCTGACTTGGGCTGCCCGGTCCGGGCCGAGCGCGCCTTGTGGCCCCTCCAGCGCCTTCTTGTCTAGTTGTCAACCTTTCCGACACGACTGTCGACACATCAGACCATCGTGTAATTCCTCTTCAACTCGTTGCTAATTGCATTGGCATTTTACGAAAGACAACATGACGTGCCCAGCGGTAACGAGCAAGCCCAGCAGCCTATTGCTACTAGCCGCGAGGTCCCCAGGTTCCCCACTGGAAGGAAAACTTCTTCCTGGGCTTCCCCACAGGCGTCCCTACCGCTATGCAGCCTCACAAGGCAAGGCCTGCACTCGAGGTTGCTGGACGAGCTATGGTGTGGTAAGCTATGTCGGTGGTTGCGACTGGCCACCAACCACTTCATCACTGACTTCACTCCCAACTACCAGGCGCAGGTCTGAGGAAGTCGAGAGCCAGCCTGTCTACGCACCTTGTGCCCAGTGAGACAGGTCCAGCCCCGCTTCTAAGCCAACCCTCGGCCCCAGAGGTGTTGGAAGTCCTAGAACTGGAGGCGCTTGCAGGCATTAGCATGCTGGGCGGGCCGTGCACAGACAGCTCACCGTCAGCGCCAGAGGTGCTCGAAGTGATGAAGCTGGAGGTGGAGGAGGCTCTGGCACTCGCACCACCCACAGGGCCACTTGAAGTCCTGACCTGCCCTGATGGGAAGGGCGGCGAGGCCACTTTCTACATTCTTGGGACCGCTCACGCCAGCGAGGCGTCATGCAGGGATGCAGCAGCCCTGATCCGGCTGGTCAGGCCGGACATCGTCATGGTGGAGCTGTGCAGGGAACGGGCGCCCATGCTGGGCATGCAGGAAACAGAGGCGAGCCCCGACGGCTGCTTGCCCGCGCTCTACTTTAGATGTGCAACCTTTATACCCGCCTGAGATCTAAGTTGCCTGGCACACTTGCGGTCTGCCCTGCCGTGCCTTGGGCACTGCCTCACACGCGCTGCCACTAGGTGCTGCATATGACGCCACGGCGGAGCAGAATATGCCAGAACTGAGCGCGGAAGGTTGGTGCAGGACGTGACGCTGGGGCAAGTCCTGGCTGCCATCGCCGGCGGCCAGGTGCCACCCTTTGCGGGCGTCTATGGCTGGCTGCTGGCTAAGAAGGGCAAGGAGCTGCGCATTGTACCGGGGGCTGAGTTCAGGGCAGCCATGCGAGCGGCGCATGAGGTCGGGGCCAAGGTTGGTGCTGGCTGAGCTGTGGAACCTGGTCTGGGGAACCCCACGGCAAGTTTCTTGCCTGGCACATGAATTCTAGGTGAACATCTAAAGCGCTGAGAGGCCACTCTCAATAGAGTGTGTGCTTACCACGGTTGCTGGCCCTGATGGCGGTGAGAGACGTGCCGGGGTCACTGTGGCACAAGGACCGGGACCCCACGGGCTGGCACTTGCATGCTCCCAGGACTTGCTGGTTTACGGCCCCGTTGCGCCTCTGTCCTTACGATGGTGGGAGCCTTGCCTGCTTTGGCTCCCAGACGCAGCCCACACTTTTCAGTGTGGCATGCTGCCAGGCAGCGGTTAGTGCATGTTCTCAGTCAGCCTGCCCGCCTGCAGGTAGCTCTGGGGGACCGGCCCATCTCCATCACCCTGGCACGCACCTGGCACGCCCTCAGCTTACGCGAGAAGCTGAGCCTGGTCACGTCCATGCTGTGGACGGGCCTTGCACCCGCAAACCCTGACAAGCTCAAAGAGGACATCGAGCACATGAAGGTGGGGAGGAGTTGTGCGCAGGCAAGCTTGCTTGCCAGGCACACCTGTGCAATGCTTGCTGCTCAGGTGGTATGTCTTGAGGTGATATCAGTGGATGACAAGCATGTTTGTTTGCTGGCAGTAACAGTCTCCCGTCTCCCTCAAACCAACTTCATAATGGATTCGAAGCTGTGCTGCACTCGTGGTGCCTCACAGGAGACCGACGTGACTGAGCGGGCACTGGAAGGGTTTGCCAAAGACTTTCCCTCCATAGTACGCCCTTTGCTGACTGAACGAGATGAGTACATGGTGAGCTGCTACAAAGGCTTTTGTGGTACAGGCTGGCAACAGTCTGGTGATAGGGTGTGCTAACTGGCAGGTGTGCAGAGGGGTGTGACTGACCATCACCCAGCATGACACAGCAGGGTGGCGAAAGTGCCGCCTGTGGGTCTTGCAGGCGAGCAGACATGAAGTCGGCAAGGGCTGCCGTGCTTCAGAGTGATGCTGAGTTACTATAGTGATGCTCAGTGGCTTTTAACCTACTGACAAATTGCTTGCAAGGGCAGTCAAGCCCAACTTGCTGGCCCCCTGCACTGCCTCTTTATAGGTATACATCATGCGAGAGAAGCTGGCTCCCAGGTGGCGCACCCACGTGGTTGTGGTGGGCGCCGGACACCTCAAGGGCATCAGGTGGGTGGGTAGATGGGTGGGTGTGAGCGCTTACCCGAGGGTGGTGCCCCGCCTTGAGTGTGTCTGCCGCTTGCATGGGGTGTCTGACAGACGTCCAACCAAGCTGAGTTGCGGGGCTGGCAGGGGTGCGGGGATGTTGCCTGGCCTGGGTTGGAAACAGCTCCTGGGAGCGTCACCTTGGGGTGTGTCGTGTGCAGGGAGAAGTGGGAGGCGAAGTTTGACTTTGACGAGATCATGCGCATGCCTAAAGAGAGGCATGCGAGGGACGAGCACTAAGGTAAGCCCCCTGAGCCCCAACCAGCCTGGTGGCGCTTCCAATGCCTGTGTTGTAAATGGCACAGGTGCAATGTTTTGCAAGCATTTCCCATCTTTCCATGTCCAGCCGACATGCTGGTCTCCTAAGCTCTTCGCTCCCCACTGACCGGCGACACCCCTATGTGCTTGTGGCCAGGGGCGGATCAGCTCTGCAAGGCCAGCAGCCGACTGTACAAGTGATGGGGCAGATATAGCAAATTGTTTTATTCTATAGTGGTAGTTAGTGTATATAGTAGAAGTGTAGTGACGGTGGGCCTGAGGCTGCAGTTGACAGGCCTCGAGAGTCCGAGTTAAAAATATATGGCTGTACAGATGGGGACGGGACTACCGGCAACAAACGCCCGGCTAGTCTCACTCGCAATTTGAAACGCTAGGTGGTATGGCGGCGGTAACCAATGACGCGCGTAGGATATAAGGTGGCAAAAGCATGCTCGGCTGCGGCCAAGCAAATGCGTGGAGTAGTGCCATTTGGAAAACCAGGTGGAATACAAGGCCGCATACACCAAGAAACCGCTATGACCATGTCAAGTACGGCAAAAGAGTCGCGCTGGCCGTAGAGGTTAGAGTAAGGACGGAAAGCTTTGCGAAGGCGGCGAGCTAGCAGGCCACGGTCATAGCCATCGTCCTCGTAAGAGCGGAAAAGAATGGCCAGCTCACAAACAAAGTTCCTAAGATCGGTGATGAGGCGGGCATAATGGTGAAAACGACTAACAATGACATTATATTTACACCCATGGGAGATTTCGCTAAAAATGTAGGGCCAATGGAGAGTGGGGATAGAAGCAAACGCCGGCTGGCGGGTTTTACTATACAGGAAGGTTTGAAGGAAACCACGTTGGCACGAGCGAGCATGATGGAGATGAAGAAAAGTAGTAACAGGGCGTATAGTAAGATCCATGAAGTCGACACTGGCGCCTTCCCCCGCGGTAGAGACAAGCAAAGAAGGAGGGTAAACCCCCACGAAACCCCAAAGTGACTGATTGGTGTATCGAAGAAAGGGCATGTGGAGGCAATGCAACTCCAGCAAATCATCAATATACCGACTGGAACGCACAAATTGTAGAAGCAAAAGAAAAGCCAACCGGCGACGCATGAGGGGGGAGAGAAGAGTAGCGGACGTAGAATCAAACGGTGTCTGCGACAGTGGATTGCCCAGATCGTGGCTAAGGTTGGGGGCATGCACGCTAGGGATGTATGTGGGAAGGTGTTGCGGTGGTAAAAGGGGGAGCTCGTGGAGTGCAGGGTGGCCGGGCAAAGGTCGGATGCAGCGAACCAACTGACGAAGGAAAGCCAGCTCATAAGTAAAAAGGTAATAGTTAGCGATGTTGACAGAAGCATTACCGCCCATGGGAATACCCCCGCCCTGCCAGAAGACACGATCACCAACCAGGAGGTAAGAGTTGCGGATGACAGCAGAAAGGAGGGCGGAAGCAGTATGAACAGTGAAAAAATGATACTGGCATCCTGCATCGTGATCATGGGGGTGAAGTGGGGCATCATTTGACCAAGAAGGGGCCTGATCACGGTTATTACTAACCTTGAGATAGGGAGCGTCAGGGTGGAGAGCAAAAACAGACTGTAGTAAGGCACGCAGACGCTGCACCAGATCATCAAGCTCAATATCCGTGTAAAGACGCTCAAAGTCACTAGTGCGCAAAACAGGGGAGGGCCAGAGAAACTAAGACCAGCCCGAGCAGCATTGAACTCTTGCAGCCGAGGGATAACATCAACACTACTATCAAGGATGGAAGAACCAAAGTCAGTGAATACTTTGCGCATGAAGGAAGGGAGCTCGTGCAAAGTGGAGGTCCAAAGGCGATTAACATCAAGGCGGATAGAAGTGAGTAGATGATTAAGCCAGAGGGAGAGCGGGGTCGAACACACCTGATATGATAAGGAGAGGAACCTGAAACCCATCGTGGGTTTGTGAAACTTGGGAAGAAGGGAGTATATAGGCAGACGGGTGCCGGGGTCGGCGGGTGGGTGTGGGTTGTCGGGGTTGGCGTGACGTGGCCGGGTGGCTGGGATGTGGAGTTGGCGACGCAGGTGGGCCAGGCGGGCGCGGGCGTCATCGGCTGAGAGGGCCACACCCCTGCCTTCCCCAACTCCTCACCCCTTTCCCACCTCTGCCGCTTCTTCGCTCGATTTGGCTTTGTGCATCTTTCCTTCGTTAACACCTACGCTGCATACAGTATCCTGCTGATTCTCACCCTCGACTTTACATCCTAATACTCATTTCTACACACTGCTTGCCTCCCGCCTTCCCTCCGCTGCTACTAACACCCACACTGTGCCATCTCCTTCCCTTTCCGCGGCGCTCAACCTCTCCCTGCTACCAGCCTCCCTCCTGTGCAGCTTCTCTCTAGGACCGGCCCCTCCTGCACGAGCATCCGCCGGACCCAAGCTTCACCCGTGGCAACCCCTGTCCCTGTCGTAGGTACACAACCTCGCCCTACCCCACAGCCATGCAGCCCTGCCGTGTCAGCCCAGCTCTGCCTTATCAGCTGCATGACACTATGTCACGGGGGCCGGTCTCGTCAATAGAGGTTTTAGCTGGTCGTGGTTCGTGTTCTCGTCTGTTTTCTTGTTTGTTTCCCCGTTCACCCTCTCCTGCCAGGGCGTTTGCCCCAAGGTACGCCTCTCGCTTCTGCTCCATTGCAGCTTGCTTGCAGCTCTGCTGTTCATTTCCTGCACCTTGCCAGCCTGTCTGCCTGCTCTGCTCGCCTGCTGCGCTTCCCGCTGCTCTCTCCTAGCTTTATTTCAGGCCTAACCCAGTTTTCCACTGCCCCTGCTTCAGTTGATCTGCATCTCCTCTCACAGTGGCCTTAGCTTATCTCGGGGGGAGAGACCTACTGGCTCAGCACTCAGGCAAGACTCAGGCTCATTCTGCATCCAGCACTGTCACTCCAGACCAGCCCAGCTCTCATTCCCTGTTCGCACTATCTGCCACCCATGCTACTATAGTGGTAGTTGATGAGGTACAGTCCAGCAACAGTAGGCGAGGCAGGCAGGCAGTGGAAATATCTGCTGTCAATTAGTATGGGTGGCAGGTAGTGTGAACAGGGAGTGAGAGGTGAACTTTACTGACAGGGGTGGATGCAGAATGCACCTGAGTCTTGCCTGAGTTCTGATTATTTCTCTCCCCAAGACGTGTATGTTTGAAAATAGTGGTAGGCAAAGCGAACAAGAGAGGAGACAGTATTGAACCGGACTGATACATGTTGATGGGGGCAGGCAGTGCAAACGGAGATTTAGTGGTGACATATACCAACAGGGAAAGTTGCAAGTGTGCTTTGATAAGTGCAAGTGTGCTGCGGGTCTTAGGCAATGCTTTCTGAGCTTGAATAGCAATCATTATATAGCTATAAACGTCAGCTACATGCAACCGGATGCGCTGGCGGCTTGTCTGTGTTTTTTGGGTGCTATGTGCCCCCAAACAACTGACAAAGCCTGCCTATTTGCGTTTGGTAGCCTTTACGGTGGGCCCTGCGACAGGCTGTACCTGGTAAAGGGGTAGCAACCGTAGCAACTGTTCTGATTTGCCTTGAGATGGGATCAACACACTACGAGGGCATCCCCGGCTTGAGAGACAATGAGATGCACTCGTCACTATACCCTTGCACACACGCGCGCACCTCCACTGCTTGAGGCACAAGGGTCACTCCCTCCCGCTCAACTTACACAGACTGCACCAATTGTCGCTGCCAAAGATGAAAACTGCCGGCCCTTAGTTAAAAGCAAGGCCAGAGGCAGACGACAGTGCAGATCATTCAGCTGCATGCATGCACTGAACCTCGCTGCCCAGATTGGCAGGGGCCCTTTGAAGCGGGCAGCGCCCAACAGCCGGCACTGGCAAGGCGACAAATACAAGTGGCATTTAGGCGTGTCAATGGGCTGTGGGCACCCCAGCAGATGAGTGGGCCGACAAGGACCCCATGAAGAAAGGCGGACAGGCAGCATCAGGTGGCCTCTTGCAGCCGAGGTGGGATATACGCAGGCACCACAGCACGGCGCAGCACAGCGCTTATTTACGAGTGCAGCAGGTCGCTGGGTAGCAGGCCCATCAGCCGCTCCATGTTGGCAGCATCCATAGCAGCGCTGGCAGCAGGCTCAGCATGCGCAGCATTCTGCTGCCCCGCGGCAGAGCGTCTCCCGGCAGCCACAGCCGCCGCAGCGTTGCTGGAGGCCGCCGCCGCGGCAGCCTGCTGCAGCGCGCTCATGCTGTGCACGGAGCCCCAGGGGCCGGAGAAGAGGCTGCTGGCGGAACCTACGGAGCCTGCAAGAGACTGCAGCGAGTCCAGGCTGGAGTTGAGGCTGAGGGGCCGGGCAACGGTGGAGTTGTTGGTGCTGCCGCCGGACGAGCCGCCTGCAGCGGCCGCTGCCACACCCAGCTGCTGGAGCTGCGCATGCAGGCTGGCCGCGGCTGACGGCGCGATGCTGGGAGGCAGCGGGGCCGGGCTGGGAGGGGCCGTCGCAGCGCGCAGAGCGGCTGCTGCTGTGCCATGCTGTGGCGCTCCCTGGTGGTGACCCCCCTGGTGGTGCCCCGGCCCACCAGAGTGCTGATGTTGGTGCTGGTGGTGCGTGTGGCCGTGGCTGTGCGCTCCCACACTGCCGGAACGGTATGCGGCCTTGGAGGCGTCAATGGGGCTGGCAGCAGCAGATGGGACCGGCGTGGCGGCCCCGGGGGTGATTGCCGGGCTGGCTGAGCGCCCCAGCGGCTGCTCGGCTGGCTGAGCGGGGCCCACAGGGGCGCGGCCGCGCTTGGCCAGCAGGGCGTTGGCGCGCTTCAGGCCCTGCAGGGGGTGTGGGGTTTGCAGGATGTCATCAAAGACTTTGGGGGGCGGCAAGCTCCTATCCCAGGCCCACGCGACGTTCCTGGCCACAGGCGTCGGCCCACGAAGGGACGGGGCAAGAGGGGCAGCTAGGAAACCCCTCGCCATGCCGTCTCCTGCCATGTTATAGCAGCAAGCACAGGTGTGCGCACTCCACAGAACACCCCACATTGGCAAAGTCAAGCCTCCCGCCCCCGGGCACAAACAACCCAACATGTCATCCCCTTAAACCGGTGCAGCCAGCACCCAGCGGCAACCGCTCGATGTCACCCGTTCAGCCGCCCAAGCCAGCCCGGCCTCACCCACCCACCCACCTGGTCATGCACCCTGGCCAGCGCTTCCAAGTCCTCTGCGCCCAGCGCCTCCAGGCCCGCCCCATGCAGCACCGCCGCCGAGCGCCCAACCTCCTCGCCAAGGCGCCGCTCCAGCTTGCGCAGCGCGTCCTGGTGCGCGCGCAGCTGCAAGGGTGTATGAGGCATGGTACGGATACGTCGCTGCCTGGGTGTTCCCCTGGGTGTCATAGCTTCAGCAGTGCAGGTTGCAGCGGCCGGCCCTGGGACCGGCCCAGCCTCCGCCAAGGGTGTGACGGGGGGGGGGGCTTGCTCACCTCACCTCAAACCTCATTGGCAAGCCAGGCACCAACCAGGCGCCGCAACTTGCGCAAACATAGCCAAGCGTATCGGGCATCGCAGAGCCCTCGCCCTCCGTAGCCCACCCCGTCCAGCCATACCCGGCACCTCGTCTCGAAAACCACATACTGACCTTGGCCTCGGTCTCACTGGCCGCAGAGCGGGTCCTGCCGAGCTCTGCATCGCGCTCAGCCAGCGACTTCTCTGCTGCGTCCAGGCGCCGGCGAAGCTCGGCAGCCGCCTTGTCGCCGCGCTGCGCTGTGGTGGAGGCCTCAGAGCGCAGGCGGGAGGCCTCCTGCTCTGCCTTGCTGGCGCGCTCCTCCAGCTCCTGCAGGTCAGGTGCGAGGGGTCGGCCAGAATGGCGTTGACGACCCGGTAGGGGTTTTGACTTCTCCCAGAGATGATGTAACAGCAAGGAGGCCCCCCCCCCCAGATACAGTGCTGAGGGTGCGAAGCGGGCTTGCCCAGAATTCAGGGACATCCGCAAGGAAACCCTGCAGGACAGGGTTTGCCCAAGGTACAGCAGCCAACAAAGAACCAACCCCTTCCCCACCCCCTAAACACCTCTGCCTCTTTCATGACAGCTCAACTCGGCCCAAACATCAAATCACCACTACCACACAAACATGGCCAGCGAGTGCAGCACCTGAGCAACACCACCCCCGCTCACACACTATCCTTGCAGCAGCCCAAAGCGGACAACAAGGCACAACCGCTGCTCCCCCTCCACTCCCACACCCCCCCACCTTGGCCCTGTCCGCCAGCGCCCCCTTCTCCTTCTGCCACCGCTTTTGCTCCTCCCGGCGCTGAGCTTTGATGCGTGTGAGCTGCGCCTCTGCCTCTGTGGCACGCTGCGCCGCTTCGCGCCCCTCGCGGCTCTTGCTGGACCGCTCCTCGTCCCGCTCGTTGCGCACCCATTCCAGCTGCGTCTCCAGATGCCGGATCTGTGTGTAGCGTAACAAACCAACAAAAGGTACATGTGCATCCAGTCCTATTGGAGCCCAGGGTCTCACTCCCTGGTCGCACTACTTGCCACCCATGCTGAAACACAAAAGACTCAGGCTCATTCTGCATTCAGCCCTGTCAGCCCAGTATCCCAGTACCTCATCCCTGCTCGCATTATCTGCCACCCTCAATAAATAAAAGGTACAGCTAAGGAGCGGGCGGGGAGGAGAGCGGGCGGGAGACCACGTAGTGTCGCAGGAGGAGCAGGTGGAACACAGTTGCGTCTCCCACAGTAACACAATGTGCATTAGAGGACGGTGGGCAGGCAGGAGCAGTCAGCAGACATCTGGAGAAGGGGCTTTGGGGCACTTGTGGGACAATGCATTGACTTGCTCAACCGTGCCAGGTAGCACCGCTGCAGTTAGGAGTCGCTGGCCCGACGCTACAAACTCTCTGCAGCAGGATGGCTGGCAGCTCGCCCGACCATCACAGCACAGCGCAGCGCGGCCCCCCCTTCCCAGCTAGCTGTCACCCAGCTGGGAAGGCCACCCGCCACCAACCACCAGCCACATGCCCCCCTTTCTTCCCCGCACACCCAAGCAACCCCCCGCACCTGTGTCTGCAGCTCCTTCTTGTCTGATGCCAGCCCCGCCAGCTCGGCTCTGTGCTCGGCCTTGAGCCGCGTCAGCTGCGTGTCCAGCTCGGCCGCGCGCTCCATGTAGCGGCTCCTGCTGGCAGACTGCCGCGCCGCCTCCTCCCGAGCCAGGGCCAGCTCCTTGCCTGCCGCTGCCTCACGCGACTGCAGCTGCCGGAGGAGCTGCTCCGCCTGCGCCAACAAGACATACTGTCCTTCTGCTTCCATCAGGGAGCGCAGTTGTCAAACACCTGCACTCACGCTCTAGAGCTAAAGGCCAATACAGGTCACCTGGCAGTGCGTATGCTCTGCGCTCGAGGTGATGGGGTGACGTGCGCAGCACACAGCATGCCAGTCTGTGGGATGTTGTTCCGTGATGCAGAGTGGGAGCTCATGCGCGGGGGCGCGGCCCTGGCCCAACAGCGGGCGACACAGTGCTCTTATCTCCCGCTCAAGCCGGCCCGCTTGGGAGTGAACACCTGTGCTGGAGCTCACCAGGAGGGACCCAGCCCAGACTACCTCTCTCACCACCAGCGAGCTAACTCCACAGCAGGCAGGTCAGCACACACAGGCAGCAACCCTGCTCATACTCAACACAGTTCAGGGCCCCCTGCCCACCCTGAACAGCACCACAGACCCGAGCCTCTCTTCCAAAGTCTCGTACCCATCCCCACCAGTGCCCCGCACCTGCTGCGATGTGGCACGCGCCGCCTCCATGGCCAACCCTGCCACAATCCTGGCAGCCCCAGGCTGCTCCGCCAGCAGCGTGGCTAGGAGCTCCTCGGACGCTGACCGCGCTGCAGCTGCCGCCAGCGACGTGGCAGAGCTAAAGCCCGCAGCCGAGCCAGGCCGCGACCCAGCAATGCTGCCTGACGCTGACCTTGAAAGGGGGGCGGAGCCTGGGATGGGACCTGGGAAGGGGGTCTGCTGCGCCTGCTGCAGTTGCTGCTGCGCTGCGGCTGCTGAGTAACCAAGCGTGCTGTGTACGAGGCCCCTCAGCAGGCGCCGCCGCGCGGAATCGTCGCAATACAGCCGGAACAGGGTGCGGTACAAACCAAGCGCCAGCGCCCTGCACCGCTCGGACCCAGACTGCTGCAGCGAGTCCACCAGCTGGACCAGACCCCCAAACTCGTCCGCTGCGACTGCCGCGGTGGTTGACGGCCGCAGGGGCTGCAGCGATGCCGCTGCGCCAGAAGGCGTAGCGACGCTTGCTGCCGCCTGCGGCGACTGCTGATGCTGCGCGGGTTGCTGTGGTGGTAGTGCAGCAGCCAGCGAGGGCGGCAGGGGCAGGTGCTGAGGGGAGGCGGAGGGGCCCAGCGGCCCCGCCCTGCCCACGCCGCCGGCCTGGCCGTCCAGCAGGGACAGCGCTGACAGCAGCAAAGCCGAGCCAGGGGGGCCAGCCAAGGGGGGCACATGGGCACCTCCCTGGCTATCGTGCTCCTCCCTTCGGAGCACACTGCTCAAGGGTCCCCCGTAGCTGCCAAAGCTGCTGCCACTGCTGGGCGTGGGAGCCGCAGCGCCGCCCTGCTGCTGTCTGCTGCTGACGGTATCGAGTGCCGCCGCTGTCTGGCTCGTTGCCCCACTGCGCGCTGGCGAGGCCGGGGCAGATCGCGAGCGGACCGTGGCGGCGGGCGGGGGTGAGGGTGGGCGCAGGGACGACGCTACCAGCTGCTGCAGCCGCCGGCGCTCCACCAGGGCTGCCATGCTGGCCTCCGGCAGAATGCCGGCAGAGGCACAGAGAGCGGCAACGTGCGCCGCCTCCCGCTGCACATCCGGCAGGGAGAGCAAGTCCAGCAGGACCTCCATGTCACAGGGCTGCAGCTGCAGCTCCTGCGGGGGCGTGGCCAGGGTCGCCGAGGCTGCTGCTGCGGCTGCTGAGCCCGGCGGCCACCCTGGCTCCCCCGGCTGCTGCTGGTGCTGCATGGGTAGGGGTTCCGCCGCAGCGCCGCCGCTGCCAGTGCTGTGGCTGCTGCTGCTCCTGCGGCGCCGCCGGCCGGCTTCCAAGCTGCGCTGGCGGCGGCCAATGGCGGGGGTTGGTGCGGGCACCGATGGCTCGGTATCTGATGCTGCAGGGGGATCGACGGCAGGCGCGCCTCCTGAAACGGGTGCACCCCCACCAAGAGCCAGTGCCTCGCGGGCATCTGCCTCAATGTCTGCCAGCATGGCCCGAGCCACGTCACGATGCTGAAGGACTGCCAACCGGATGGCATCCAGGGTGCCTGCGGACAGTATGCCTGACGTTTACAAAGGTCCGTGCTTCTTGCGGTTAACGGCCAAGCTTGACCAAGCAGCTAAGCTCAGCAAACAGCATGCGGGAGAGGATGCCGTCCACCAGTACAAGATGCTGTGCGAACAACATCATATGCTTAAGTGGAGGCCCGCCGGCAGGTCAGACACACATTTGGGCGCCAGCTGCCATGCTGCTTGGTTGCTGCAGTTGCCAGGCAATGTCTCAAATTACGGGTCTGCATTCTTTGTCTCCAAGCTCCCAGCACACACCCAGCCCGTGCAGCCTCACCTGCAGCGCTAGCCCCCGCAGCTGCCCTGACCCTCTGCCGCACCACCCTCACAGCCAGGCTCTGCGCCACGTCGCTCTCGCTGGCCAGCTTCAGCACCAGCCCCACCGCTGGCGGCAGCTCAGACTCGGACAGGCACGGCAGCGCCTGCAGGGGAGCAGGCAGCAGGGGTGACTAATAAGTGGGATGCTGCCGGCCAACGCCTGTATGCACAGCGGCAAGACGTGCAAGCACTACTAAGGTTATGCACCTCCCAGGGCACTGCCGCCTGGTGTTGCACAAGGTTGGTAACCTCAGCTCAGCTCACGGTTGCCCAGTTCAAACGGAAACTTGTCCATGCCTACTCTTGCAGGTGCCACAGCCCGCCCGCCCGCCCACTGCTGAAATGACACCTAGAGAGAGGCACACAGAGAGACAGGCATGTCCGCACCAGACAGACAGTTAGCACGGCCCCCCCCGCCTCACCTCCAGCGCCGCGTACAGCACCTTGTCCGCCACAGCAGGGTCGATGTGCAGCATGCCCAGCGCCGCCAGCACGGGCATGCGCAGCTCGGCCTCCGCGTCGGCGCCCTCCCTGCTGGCCTCGGCCAGGCGGCCCAGCAGCGTGCCGGCAGCGGCGGTGTGCTCGGAGGGGTCCACCAGCCTGCGCAGGGCAGCAGGTAACTAGTACGGCGCTTCTACTCCGCACGTTTCACATTCTCTACTTTTTTGATAATAAAAACTTGCGGGAGTCAACCCCGCAATCATGCTTTGTGCAGCTGGAAGTGGGATAAGCGATGCACTGACGGGGAGGGCGCACAAGCGCTCCCCATGCAACATCACAACTGCAGGCGAGCCATCCTCCTTTACGTCGGTCTTCTGCCCACAATTGGTGCCAGACCTTGACGGATCGGAGTCAGCACTCTTCCCAGGCGCATGCAAGGGGTACCATGGCCCTCAACACCCAGGCCCACCCCTTGCAGCATGCAGGCTGCCCCATCAGTTGAGGCAGTACCCTTCACCTATTGCAGAAGGCTCCTAGGCAGCCACGACTCCTGGGACCGTACATGCCTAACCCCTGGCCCGTCTGCTAGCCAGCCCAGCCCAGCCAGCCAGCCAGCCAGCCAGCTAGCACCCAGCGCCTTCTCACCTGGGCACCAGCATGATGATGTCTGGCTGCAGCGTGCGCGGCGCGTCCGCCAGCAGCATAGACATCTTCTGGAGGGAGGACAGGGGCGCGCGCATGACCGCGCCAGCACCGCCGCCGCCACCAACGCCGGCAGCATGCTTGGCTGGCAGCGGCTGCAGCAGCGCTGGGTCCAGCCCACGCAGCCAGCCCAGAATGAGGGCTACAACCTGCTCCACCTCACGCACAGAGGGGCACACACCGCCCTCGTAGGCGCTTCCATCATCGTCGTCCTCTGGGTCTGTGATGGCCTCTGCCGCACCCCCAGGCTCGTCGTGGCGGGCTGCCTCCGCGGCAACCTGCTCCCCTGCTGTGGGGGCGCCTGCAAGGTCGGCCGCCTGCCCTGCGCTGCTGGCTGCAGGGGCAGCATTGCCGGAGCCCGCGCCCTGCTGTTGCTGCTGCCTACGGGGAGGCAGCGGCGTGAGGCCACGCAGCACGCCGTTAGGCATGCGCTGTGCCTGGTGCGGTTGCTGCTGTGAAGGCCCCCCAGCTGCAGCAGCTGCCCTTGCAGACGCAGCCTGCACAATGTGGTGGCAGACTGGTTGTGATTCGCGTGGTCACAACCCTTGCCTCAGGGGCAGGTTTTCGCCTTGCATATGAAAGGACACAGCCTCCTCAGGAAAGCGTATGAAGCCACCCAGGCACCATCCCCACCATCCGCCTGACAAGCACTGTTGTCCTTGACGCGAACCCATGACGCGCCCCGGCAGAACTTGCAGGCTGCTGCATACAAATGCTCCTCGCCTGCAGCACGTCTGCGTGCCCACTAGCGGCACGCGCCAATAGGCG
>BBXU01000445.1:0-26074 GCA_001598975.1 Parachlorella kessleri
TACACACACCACCACCCACACCCACCCTCACCCCCACACACCTGCAGCACATCATCGGCCCACAGGCCAGCAGCTGCGGTGGCCACCTCGCCGGGCCCGGCCTCCTCGTAGGCATCCTCATACGACGACTCTTCGCTGGTCACATAGCCGCTACTAGCACCGCCGTCACCGGCAGCCGGGCCCAGGTGGCTATCCACAGAGTCAGGAGGCGAGGCCAGGCTGTGCGCTCCGCCAGGGCCCCTTGCCGCGACGCCACCCGCCTCAGGAGCGTGATGCTGCTGTTGCCTCTCCTGCTGCTGCTGCTGCTGGTGCTGCTGCTTGCGCAGCTGGTGCTTGTGCATGCGCGCCGTCAGGCAGTGGTCAAGCATGACATCCAGCAGCATGCCCAGCAGGGCCTGCTGCAGCTGCGGCAGGCCCATCAGCACGTGCAT
Organism: Parachlorella kessleri; assembly: GCA_001598975.1. Lineage (NCBI taxonomy): Eukaryota > Viridiplantae > Chlorophyta > Trebouxiophyceae > Chlorellales > Chlorellaceae > Parachlorella > Parachlorella kessleri. The sequence goes on from BBXU01000445.1 coordinate 432, forward strand.
CAGGCTGCTGCCGCTGGCTCCTGCAGCGGCCGGAGCAGGCTCCTCTCCAGGTGCACTTGGGCCGCCAGCAGCAGGGGAGGCCTCGGCGCCTTCAGCTGCTGGGGCTGCTGGGCTCTCGCCAGGAGGGTGGGCGTCACTGCTGCTAGGCCCCCTGCTCTCAACAGCTGAAGCGCCGCTTGGCATAAGCAGCGACTTGACCTGCAGATCAGAGCAGGCCAAGCAACCCAGGGCGTCTTCGCCATGTCAACGGAGGATCCAACTCCAGCCATGATCCGCCGCCTGTAGATTACATGTGTATATTAAGCACATGCCATAACAAAATTCCCCACCCGGGACAACCCAGAATGCTGGAGAGCACACATACACACATTTCTCTGGCCAGGTTAAGACCACAACACAGCTGTTCCCCAGCACTGAAGCCAGCCTGGCCCACATTGGCCCAGCACCCACCTTGGCCAGGGTGTCCATGTACATGCGCAGCGACGCCACAAACATGGGCACCGCGCCCGGCTGGTGCAGCAGCGTGGCCGCCAGCGCGCGGCGCACGAGCACGGGGTCAGGTATCGCCGGGGGCGCGGCGTCGCCGGCCGGCGCCAGCTGCACGCCGGCGCTGGCCAGCCAGCCAGAGAGCGCGTCCTCCTCATCACCCATGTTCAGCTCGCTGTCGTTGTCATCGTTCTCGTCATCACCCACGTCAGACTCGCAGTCCTCGGTGAACACCTCGTCGCCCTCGTCCTCGTCCACCTCAGTGTCGGCGCCGTCGCTGAGGCTCAGCGCGCGCCGCTTGTCGGCTGCGGCGGCTGCGGAGGCGGCTGGGATGCTGGGCGGGCCCTCAGCTGCGCTGCTGCCAAGCTCGCCCTCTGTTACAGCAGCAAAGGGGGGGCGCCAGGTACTGATGTTGCAGGCGCAGCCCAACAAGGCCCTGTGCATGCATGTGGGAGGTGCTCACTGGCGCTCCTAGCCTTTGAGCGGGTACTCCTGTTTCAGCTCCATATGTTTGAGCCAACTTGCCTTGACTTGCAAGGTCCACAAGCACACAGCGACTGCTGCTACCCTGCTTAGCGCAACTCAGCCCAGCCCAGGATTCCACGGCTCACCGGCAAAGTCGAGCCAGGGGCAGCACTCCAGCACCTCGCAGGTGATGGCCAGCGAGTCGCGCAGCACATAGCCGCCGGCGTCGCCCTCGCCCACCGGCACGCGCATGAACTGCAGCACGCTGTTGTTCCAGGACCGCGTGCAGATGGCGGCCTCCTTCCACTCTGCAGCCATGCAGCCAGGCAATAGGGAGGCCGTCAGGCTGCTTGGTAGACCACTGCCTTGCTGCAAGTTGACCGGTGGCCTTCCCACAGCTTGCCACTTGGATGCTGCGGCAAGTGGACAGGTAAGACGGGTAAGGTCAGCAAGCATGCTTACCAGCACGGCTCGTTCCTGTGCTCCCACCTGTCCGCTCCGGGTGTCGCTGGTTCAGCACGGCCATGCGATACCGAACCCAGTAGTTGGGCGGCTTGTCAGTGACAGCATCCACAGCCGGGCCCGCCTGCAGCGCACCAGTCACCAGTCAGCCAGTGCGAATGCCGCTCCCAACACTCCTCAGCACGGCTTCGTGAATGCCGCGCTGCCGTCTCTAGTTTCCATACAGCAACACATGCCCCAGGTTGGCTGCGCACAACACCCAAGTGACCCCACCCTCCCGGGCCAGGAACTTTGAAACAAGTGTCACAGTTTGTTTTCCGCTAACCGGCACGCCCGCCCTGTCCACTGACCAGGCTCCTGACCTGCTGAGAGGGTGGCGAGGCAGCGACATCCGACTCCAGGTAGAGGCAGAGCGACTCAAACGACTCATACAGCCCAATGCGCAGCTCGCAGGGCCCCACCGCAAAGAAGCGGCTGAAGATCTTGCGGGTCTCCATGATGTCCTGCACAGTTGCAGCACGATAACCACATCTCTTGAACCACATCTGTTGGACCATCTGCTGTAAGCGTGCAACCCCAGGAGGTGCTGTTTTGCGCTTTGAGGCCACTGCGCGCTCCATAAGGGCCAGTTCAAAGTCAACGACACCTCTTGGGTGTGCTGAGGAGCTGCAGCTGCAACACACTGCAAGGTGCTGCCCAGGCTTTCAGAGCAGGCTGCACCGTCCCCTTTGCATGACCCTTCCACAGACCCCAGGTCCTCACCTTGAATGCCTGAAAGTTCTCAATGCGCCAGGTGAACACCGTCTTCACTCGCTCACTCTCGCTGCCGCCACCGCTGCTGCCGCTGGCCCCGCTCCCAGCGGCCACCACCATGGCACCGTTGCCGCCAGCAGCAGCAGCAGCGCCCTGGGGTGCCTCTCCCCCCGCCGAGGGAGGCCTGCCCATCACCACAGCAGCCTCGTTGCCTTCCAAGCTGCCTGCTGCCGCAGCCGGCAGCGGCGGTGGCGGCAGCGCCGCAGCGGCCCCGCCTGGCGGTCCCTGCCCCGTGGTCGCGGCTTCGCTGGGCAGCAGCGGCAGGTGCCGCACGTCGCTGCTCTCACGCAGCACCAGCACCTCCGCCGCAAAGACCACCGCGTCATTGACCTGCAAACGCGGGGGAGCCTAGAACTGCCTTGCTGACTTGCACACTAGATGCCCTCAAAGGCCTATCAAGTGGGGTGGCGCCTCAACTTACGCCTGTCGACACTGCTCATACCATGGCAACCGATACCAGAGGTGTTTCTGGTTCATGTGAGTTAGAATGCCAGCAGGTCGCAGTTATGGTGTTATGATTGTGTGTGGCAATAGCAAGGCAGCGACGCACCAGGAAGCCGGCATCCGCATCAAAGAGCGTCGTCAGGGAGACAAACTCCCGCCAGCCCCAGTCCTTGGCGGACTTGGAGTAGCGGTTCTGCAGGCAGGCAGGCAGGCCTGCCTCATCCACAACCGCCAGCTCAGCAGCGTCTCAGGCACTTCAAAAACCATACGGTCGTGCCACAGGTGGAGGTGACCCGAGCCCCTGCCTCGCACTCCAACCAGTGACCATGATACAGGGCTTCTGTGCAGTACGACACTGCTATCCCTTCTGGCGTAACGGCTGCCATCAAGGCACCTAGCCTTATAACTGATGCCCGCCTAACCACATCCTGCCTCCCGCCGCTGCCGCCATTGATGGCAACGCACCACTGCCCCACCCCTCTACAGCTCCCCTCTCCCCCCTCCTGAGTGTGCTGTGCATGCTGCCGCCCTAGCGCCCGCACCTGGGACTCCTTGCTGACGCTCTTGTCGGCCTCGGACTTCTGGTTGACCACTGCCAGGCGGTGGCTGACAAAGCAGGTCCAGTCAGGGGAGGGCGCCCGCGGGTCGCACACCTCCAGGAACATGCTCAGGTAGGTGGGGGGCTGGGACTGGCCTGCACCGGGGGGCCAATATTGTGAGCATGAGTCGTAAGCGCGTGACGCGGTGTGATCCTCGCCGGCTCCTGGGTCAACAGAGCTGCCGGCAGGATCGAACTCCCGGGCTGGGTCAGTAGGTTGGCGGCCCTGGGGATGGTCCCAGTGTTTTGAGTGTCCCACAGCAGCGTACAACGCCGCGCACATGAGCACGGCGCCGTTTATAAACCGTGAGCGGCATGCGTTACTCTCTGCGCTGAGAAATACAGGCAGCTCAGGGCAGGGGTGGCCCTTAGCAAAGGCCACCACCGCTCACTGCCTGGGAGTGAAGCGCAGTGCACAGCCATGATGGTTGTAAGGAACAGACTGCCCTTGCCTGCCGGTGGGCAACACACCAGTCCTTCACCATACCCCTCCTGTGATCTCCCACGACACCCTGGCCACTTGCCACCAAGAAAAGATCCCGACATCAGGCATGCACTAGCTTCTGCAAGGGGAAAGGGGAAAGCAGCCTGCAGGTTCAAGCTACCCCGGCCACCGACCCCCCCCCCCCCAGCCCTCCCTCGCCGCGCGGTAGGCCGGCCAGCAACCACCCCACCACAGCCCTCACCCCGGGGGTAGACTATGAGCCGACAGTCGCGGCCGCCAATGGTGAAGCGCTTGGACTTGATGCACAGCCCCGTGATCTTGCGCTTCTTCAGCAGGTCCTTGAGCCGCGTGAAGTGCTCTATGCGCCACGTGAACTTGCCGGCAAAGTCGCTCTCTCGCGCCACCTGCCACACCCAGCAGCAGCAACCTTGGGTCAGCAGGTGATGGGGCCTTGCCTGGCTGAACTCATGCGGCTCCACCACCCCCGCACTCCTGGCTTCCCCTACCTACAGAGTGGTCCCAACCTTCCGCCTCACAATGCCGCAGCCACGGGTGGTGCTTCAAGTACTGCACGGCACTGCCATGTTGACACCCCTGCACTGTGGTCGGGTTCCCTAACCCGCACACCTGAACCCCCCAATTACTTCCCTAAGCCGCAAAAAGCCCTCACCAGCTTCCGCTTGTCCTTGTACCGCGCCATCTGCCCCGCTGACTGAGCGGCCCGAGCCTCCAGGTTGCGCGTGATGGAGGTGTACTCCCGGATCACATGGAACGTGGTACTGAACACAGCCGTGTCGTTCACAAGGTACGCCCCCTCTGCACCGATCAGCGCCCAAGAAGCAGGCAAGTTCACCATCGGCACACCGTTTTTTGGGGGAAGCCCAACGCCCCGGCCAACACGAATTGCATGCCCCACGCCTGGGCCTCTGGCTAAGGAGAGGGGACCAACAGTCCCAGCCATTCTTCTCGAGCCTCCCCAAGCAAGAGCAATGCTCTCCCGTAGGGACCCTTGAGCACATTCCCGAAATGCTGCCATGCTATCCCAGCAGACCATCCCGCTGGGGGCACCTCCCCCACCCTGCGCTCAGCTGCCCGCAAGCCTCCCGGCCCACCTGGCGCAAGAAACTCCGACATGCGCATGAAGTCGTTCCACCCCAGGCTGGTGTTGTCCCCCGCCTTGCTGTCAGCGGCAAAGCGGCCATAGGAGTCCTTGTGCACCTGGCAAAGGAAGCAGAAGGCCAGTCAGGCACACAAAAAGGGAACCAGCCACAGCCTCAGTCTGCTTACACCGCCGCACCCCATGGACGTACTTACCAAAACACACAATCATGGGGGCCCACACGATGCCCACTGCACGCTTTATGGTTGAGCGCCATGACCCCCGGCTGCCAGGCCCCCCTCTTGTGCCTCACACGACCCCCCATGCCATACGCTGCGCCCTGCACTCCCTCGGCACACCAGCTTGGACTTCGCAAGCCAGACACTGCGCCACGCATCCGTCCCATCGCAAAAGTGCACGCCATGCTTTCCCTAGTCCAGCTCCCTGCACTTCGGGAGCCCGCCAACCAGCAGCCCCACGCCGGAGCACTTAGCCTTTCTGCTCCCAGCGCGAGCGTGCCTGCCTGCCGCTCAGCTCACCTGCTTCCCTGTGTCCACCTGACTTGTGACCGCCAGCCGGAAGAGGCACCAGCAGGAGCGCTCCGAGGGGCCCGTTTTGTCTGTATCCTTGCTCTCCAAGCACACAGACAGGTAGTCTGTACTGCTCACGGTGGACTGGTACACGCTGAGCCGCAGCAGGCAGTCGCCTGCGTGGGTATGTACGCACGGCTGTGAGCACACAACGCCACTGCCTGGCTCCACAGTGAGCGTGGACAGTACGGGCATCACTTCTAGGCAGGCGGAAAGGAAAGGACTCGGCCGGGGGACACGGTGGCTCCTGTTCCTGCCAAGAGAAAGAAGCCTCTGCGTACCTGCTAGTTCTAGCAAAGCTAGTACAATCCAGAACAACTGATCACAAAACCCAAAGAGTGCCTCTGTTCTGGCACGCGCTTGCCAGCACCCCACGGCTGCCTTCCGGCTGCAATTCTGCGCCCGCACCAGAAACCAGCCTTTCGCTCTGCCTCCGGCCCTAGGGCCTCCTGCTCAAGCCAACCGGCCGCCTGGCGGCACCCTACCTGCGGGGAAGCCTGGCGACATGATCTTCTGCGTCTTCAGCAGCGGCTGGAAGGCGGAGAAGTTGTGCACCCGCCACACAAACTTGCCGCTGTACACGTCGCCGGTGCTGGAGGGCGCTGCGCCGCTGAGGTCGCTCTCGCGGCTGAAGGACACCGACTCGTGCAGGATGGTGATGTCGGTGCTGATCTGGATGGTGTCGCCCAGCCCTAGGAAGCCCTGCTTGGCGTCCAGCACGGAGGTCAGCGCCGCAAAGTCGCACCAGCCTGCAGGCGGGTCCGTAAAGCCGTAAAGCAGGGCACTGGCCAGAGCTCCAGTACTTTTGCGGCCTCCACAGCTTCACAGTTCCTGCTCCTTTTGCAAGCACACGGCAAAGCATATGTGCACCCGCTGCGCGGGCACCAGCAGGCACCAGCGCCCAAAAACATCCCCATGGAAGCGCTGTCCTATAACAGGCGGCATGGACAGACAGCTGACTTGCTGTCCAAAGCTAGTGCTGAAGCCCCGGCTTGAACGTTGACGGTCCATCTTCAGCACACCCGACCCAGCGTCGCCCAGCATGCCCACCATGGCTCTTCTTCTTGGCGGAGAAGCGGTGCCAGCTGTCTCTGTGCACCGACTTGTTGTCGTCCACCAGGTTGCGCACCGACAGCCGGTAGCTGGCAAAGCAGTCCCACTTGCTGTTATTGTTGCCCGGGTCACTGATCTGAATGTACACCGACATGTAGCCGGGCAGCGCCTGCGAGTCACCTGTAGGGTCCAAGCCAGGCAACCCGAAGGTTCATGTGCTGCACCCGACTGGGCATGGGCTAGAATACCAGCACCAGCACAATCTCAGCCACTGACTCATGGCGAGCCACCACTCAAACCTCCAACCTGATCTGCACGCCTTAGAAGCAACAGCGAGGCAGGTGGGTCCCCACACCACTCCTCCAGCCCCACTCACTGACAGGGTCATCCTAGCCCTAGTGTCCTGGGGCACTGTTCGCCGGACTATACATCCCCAGACACCTTGGTCGCGCACCCACGGTGCCCGGTTCTGGTGCCAGGGTGCGCTTGGCACAGCCTCACCAACCTGTGGGGTACACCAGCAGCCTGCAGTCGTAGCCCCCGCACTCGAAATACTTGGACCAGAGGGTCTTCTGCTTCGCCTGAGCAAAGCTGCCAATGTTCCACTTGCAGAATGCGCTGTGGTTGCCCCGCTTCTCCACCACCAAAGTGCTGGTGGCATCTCCTGCAGGCTCCACACCCGGCCCATCAGGCCTGTTGGATGGAGTGGCCAGTGCCAGCTCCACCATCCCCGCTCCTTGGGCCTCGCAACCCCTTCCGCCCAAAAGTTTGGCCGCTACAGCTTTGCAGCCTGCAAACAAGCCCAAGGCGAGCAGCGGTGAGGGCAGCGCTCCAGGCGGGCGGACATCACGTTCGTGATTCCAACAAAGCTGCTTCGAGTGCGTCCACAGTGCCTGCCTCCATCAGGGACAGCCCAGCCATGGCATGCAGCCTCCAGCGCTCAGGGCATACCTGTCAGTCTCGCACAAGCGGAGGACAAGAATACTAGGAAACAACAAGGCGTTCAAGCCTGGGCGCCTCCTCTTGAGAGCAAACTCCACCCAAGTCCCCTCCTATCTCTACAGTACAGACGCACTGCGGGCACAAGAGGGGAAGTATAGTTGTTTTGCCGTGTGCAAGACGCTCCGCAATCCTGTTCGTGGTCCCACCCAGGAAACCCCCTTGCCCAGCATGATTGACCCTGGTCCTTAATCTTGCTGGTGACAGGAGCCTTACATAGGTCAGCTCATTTCCTAGCAACACCGATCCTCCCTCCCATATCTTCCTTTCCTCTAAGCCCTGGTCACTAGCACACTCTCTGTCTACCAGCCACTGTCCACTGTTGCAGCCCTTGTCCTCTGGCTATTTCCTGCTTGGCTGCAAAGTGGGCTTAAGGCCCCGGGTTGCCATATCAAGCACCACGCCTGCCAAGCTGAGCGAGCCACGGAGCTTATTTTGCTACCGTTAGAGTTACGGTCCAGCTGCACAACATATACATGCGCCTGCCTAGCAGTCTAGTCCAACAGGGTACCGCCACCTGACTGTGCCGCCATGAGGTCCCCACAAGTGGGGCCCAACAGAGAGCCAGGATGTACTATGCCCGGATCAAGGTCTAAGTACCAACTCTCAATGGCATGCACCACTTGGTCCGCCCGGCGCCTGCCTACGACACACATCATCTGCTCTCCTTACGCAGGTGCTTGGAGTCAGTCTCCTCGTGCTCAATCACTCGAGACGAGTTCATCGCCATGCACATTGTGCTCCAGGGAGCCTAGCAACCCTAGCATGGAGAAACTCTTCCCGACCAAACAAGAATGTCCTCGTCCCCTGCCTCATGCTCACAGCCTACCTGCGGCACTGCTGCCAGACAACCTGTCCAGGGCAGGGCTCACGTCCAAGGGCTACCCAAAGCAATATGACGCACTGACTGTCATTTATAAGTGCATCTCTATGCAGCTTCCCCCATCCTCGCTTACAGCTGCTACCGTCCCATTGCGTTCACACTAGTGATGGTGCCTGCACGCTGCATGCTCTTCAGCGTGGAGCTCAACCAGTCCAGGCCCTCATACAGCCCCTCTCCCTTGATGGCGACTGCCCCTTGCACATGCCTGCAGACACAGCAGGGTTCCCCCTCTGAGCAACTGCGAATGCGCACCAGGCCGGCAAGGCTTGCATAGTGATACTGCACAGCACCACTGCACTAAACACCTCTGATGGTCAACCACCCGAATACACTCTCTGAGAAAGGCCTCATTGTGCGCCACTCACCACCGCCTGTTCTTCAGCTGCATCATGCCCATAGCTTCACAGACCTCCGCTGGGTTCAGCGCTCCGCGCTGCACACACCAAGCCATTTAGAGTTTATTGCTGCCTTACAAAAGCCAAGGCACAAGCCAAGCTGATATTAAGCAAAAGCGGAGGTGTCCATAGCTCAGGCTAGGCTTGCATATACGAGGACTACATTGTGAACACCAACCGGTGCCACTGCACAGCACCCTACAAGACTCACCAAGTCTTGCTTGTTGGCAAATACGAGCAACGCACTGTGCCGCATCAGAGGGTCTTCTATAATTTGCTGCAAGGGCAGCTTGGCAGCTCTTTCAAACAGTTTGAGCCTACCGCATGCAAATACAGTTAAGATAAAACAGAACAACGAGAAACAATTAGACACCTGCATTGCGTTATGCAAGTTCTAGCACCGTCAGGCCTACCTACAGACCCGCACACTCTCCTTGTTAGGCAACTGTAGCTATTGCGAAGCTAAACCAGCCTGACTCCCCTCAACAGCATATATATACGTGTCATTCCGCTGCTTGACCTGCGCACCTTGAACTCTGAGGCGGCCCTGCCAACGCGCTCGCGGTCACAAGAATCGACCACATAGATAAGAGCATCTGTGTTGTTGAAGTAGTGCCTCTGCGGGGCACACAAGCTTGCAGCATGTTAGGCCGTGCAAGGCGTCTGGTCGTGTCAAGCAGCCATGGGCCACAGCAGACAAGAGCCAACACTTGACTGACACTCACCCACAGCGGTCGCAGTTTCTCCTGGCCGCCCACATCCCAAACTGTGAATATGACATTTTTGTACTGCACCTTCTCTACATTGAAACCTGCAAAAGAGAAAGAGAGAACCAATATTGGAGTAGGTCCCTGAGGTGGGATTTTATTCCCCTAATCCTTAAAACTTGCACAAGTTCCGTGCACTCAAGTTCTTCTAGCGTCCTGACTGTTGGACAAGGGCAATCCAGATGGTGGGACTTACCACCTTGCCCAATACAAGCCCCTCCGCAAACCCCTACCGTCGGGTCCGCTGCCACAAGGGACACTAGTGCCCTGGCACCGACGCAACTGTCGAGCAATTGCTTGTCAGGTTAACTTCTCTTACCTATTGTGGGCACAGTGCTAAGGACCTCTCCAATATGCAGCTTGTACCTGCAACACCACTGATGTTCTCCAGTGACGCACAGTGCTGTGAGGCTGCGAGGCGCATGCAAGCTGTGCACAAGCGGCTTGGGCAACTGCTGCTGCCCAGAGCTGCCCTAGTCGGCCCAAGCAGTCACGCACAAGATAGTGGTCTTGCCCGCTGCATCCAGTCCCAGCATCACCACCCTCATCTCTCGGTTGCCGAATAGCCTATCAAACGCCTTCCTGCAGGGCCCAGCAATCGCATTGACGCGCAGGAGAAAGGCAAGCTGGGCTGCCCTACAAAGGCGCCCACTGTACTTTCAAAGAAGCTGATGAGGTGCTCGCCTGAAAGCGTTTCCCATCGTGCTCCCCTGATCACGAGGTGGCAACAAACTCCTTGACCACCCGTGCGGCTATTATCGTTCAGCTCCTATCGCTTTATGTTGCTTATGAGCTGAGTAGGGCTGCACGGCGCGCCTGTGAGCGCTGACCAACCAGCACAAAACCTACAGGGCTGCAGCTTGGCAATAAGCAATCTGGTTGAAAGCCTTGACGAGTGTTGTGCAATCGTCGTGTTAACCTTTTACTTACAACACACACAAGGAATGCAGGACATCCAGTGTAGTGCTCCAGCTGGATCCATGCGGCCAGGACATAGATCCTAAGACAAAGATCAGAACCCCACACGTTCATTGTAGAAACCTACCGTGCATGCACCTTGGCTTCGGGTCCCTAGCTCACAGCACTTATCGCACCTGCCACCTCAGCCTTGGACACGGCACTAACTCGCCTGAAACTACCATTGTCTAAGGCTCCCTCGGCACGTGAATGATTCCAGGATATGTGTGGCCTGGCTCCTTCCCTGCCTTTACGGTTCTGGTAGGACGTGTGTGACAGTCTGAGCAGGAGCGCTTGGCTTTCAAAACCTGGCAGTTCAAGTTAAGAGATCAACAGCTCACTGACCAGAAAGTGCGTTGACCTTGTGCAGCAGCAAGGACTCACTCTGTGTGGTTTTGGAAGTGCAGGTATTTGTGGGTACCCCTTCCAACCCCTTCCAGGCTTCAAATGACGTCAGCTGAAGGTTATGAGACCTTCCAAGGGGCCGATCCAGAGGGAAGCCCACCAGTCCTGCACCCGCCTGACTTTCAGGGCTTGGTGCAAGAACGGCTGGGCACCAAGCACCCTCCCGCTTGGTCCATCGCGTTTAGCCAGGTGCTGGGTGGTTGTGCAAACCTACGGTGGTTAGATTGCAAGTGTATCGTATCTTTTGAGAAGGAGAGCAGAGCTTGCCAGGCGATGCCAAGGCAGACTAACCGACTCCACGATCAAGCAATTTAAGTGCGATCAGGGTAAACGAGGTATAACTACCCTGGTGCAGGCCTACCGCCCTTCCACACTTAACGTCATTGCACAAGAGGTGCTGGAAGCCGGCAAAGGCGGTGCGGTGGCCTGTGTGTGCTGCCCCAGCATCTTTTTGGCCTTGCGGGAGGCAGCTCCAGATGTGCCGTGCATGCTGCTGGACTTCAACCCCCTGTACCAGGTGACGTGGCACTGGTGTCCCTTGTCCAGCCCGGGAGTCCACTGCCTGTAATTCTGCCGCTTCCGGCCTGCCTCACGTGCTTATCAATAAGCCATCGACCTGACAGTGCCTACTTGAAAGCCTGTTCATGCAGGATCTGGGGGTTTCCCACTTCACTATTTACGACTGCAATACACCTGACAGCGTTCCAGAGAAGGTGCAGCACCACTACGAGGTTGTGGTGGCTGAGACGCCCTACCCTGTGAGCCCCTGGCTTGCCCTCCCTTAGCAGTCGACTGAAGTAACCCCTGACTCAAGGAGACAGGCTGGCTTGGCCACTTAGCTACCAGTTTACAGAGGCTGTACACCCAGCACACTGCAAGGCCACCAGCTTGCATGGCATGCATGTATTACTTGTTCTGGGCTTGCCGTATTGAAGGCCAAACTGAGGCGTCTAAAGCCTCCCTGCCCTGATTGCAAGTAGACACAAGAGTGTGCTGGGCGCATCCTGAGGACAATGCAACTCTTATCACGGAGCCTGGTAAGTGGTGCAGCGGGAACCTTCACTGGGTGTGCAGCAAGGCAATCTAATGCATCCTCAAATACTGCATCATGCACCGTGGCAAGCTGAGGGCCCTTGTGATCTGGGTGAGCTGGTGGCATATGTGCACTGGTGCTGGTCGACAGCAGCTATTTGGCTTTGTGCAGCAGAGAATGGGCTATCTTCGGCTCTCATCTCTGCTGTGTCTGTTGACTCATGCTCTGAGTTATATGCAGGTGCACCCACACTACTTCCTTCTTACTGAAGTGGACCTTAGCCCGGAAGCCAGGGAAAGCTTCAGCCTCAAGTAGGAAGCCTCCGGAGCTCCTGCCGCCCCTGGCTTGGCTGTGCTGCTGGCATGTGCAGTGCCAGTGGTTGACTCAAGTGAATTGGTGTCCATAATTACTCTGCCTGGACTCTTAAGCAAGTCAGTGCCTGCCTCCCTTCATCTACTCCATGACATTCGTAAGGGCGGCAGGTAGTGCAAACAAAGGGATGATAGGGGCAGAATGCACAGACAGGGCTGGATATAGAAGCAGGCAAGGCAGCTACCGACGGTAGGACAGGTCAGCACAACCTGGGGCTGACATGCCAACCGCTCGGCCTGCAGTTCCAACCCGTGTTGAGCATTTTGGCACTGCAGGCCTGCCGGATTCCAGCCGCGTCGGAGGACTGAGCCGCATACCAGCAGCTGGCTCTACACCAACTGCCGCCCCTCACAGCGCCTGTCGGGGTGGGAGGAGGAGTGACGGGAAAAGAGCGTATTGGATGGAGTGGAGGGGGGGAAGGGGGAGGGGAAGACCCGGTCCTAACCCCGCAGGGTTGTGGGTTCAGACTGCAGGCTACTTCCTGCTCCCTGGGTTGGTTTGTAGATACCTTGGTTGCACTGAGAATATCGGACATTACAGCCACACCATGAAAGAGGCCCACCAGTCGAGTAGCGCGCGAGGATGTGAAATCAATAGGAGGGCCAATCTCTGACGACAATGTGTTTGGCAACTCTCAGGTGTAACCATGAGCTGTACAGTCCCTGTTGTGGGCGGACTGAAAGTGAGGAGGCATCCAAAGAAGGCAGCTGGAGTGGCAGCACAACAACCTGAGTCACATCCGGCCACCATGCCATGCCCTAGGCAGTTGTTGGCCTCCAAGCCGAGAATCTCAGCATCTGTCGGGCGCCTCTCTCTGGGTGCTGCCCCACATGGGCGTCGATTCGCTCCCTCACCCCAGCGGGCATAGCGTCCTCGCTGTCCTGCAGACGAAGAGCATGAAAGGACTTTCCAGCATTGATCACCAGAGGCGGTGGGGCCGAGTGAGAGTGTTGAGACCCCTCAGTAGCCTGCGGTTCCCTTGTCAGCAACAGGAGGCAGCAAGATCTGACTGGAGGTACGCTGGCACCATCTTAACCATCAATGCATGCAAGACATCTTGCACACGCACGGCACAGCACTACACTGAGGCTTCCGTGCTGCAGGCCGCCCTTGTGAGCCAGGCAGGGGCAACGAGTGCTCACCCGTTGAGCTACCTCCACTTCCACATTCTCGTAGCCCGTGCGCTGAAGCAGCTGCCGCAGCGAGTCCACAGAGTGCAGGTAGCGCCGCTGCCCCGGACGGTAAGCCACCTCCCACTCCCCAGGGGTGTGTGCCCCAACAGCGCTGCCCAGCAACAGCCCCCCAGGTCGCAGCAGAAGCAGCACCTGAACAGCGCAGCGGCCAGGCTGTGTTTTGCGCCCTACTTTCCTCCACGATCCCTGGGCTTGTTGCTGAGGAGCATGTGCATCACCATCCCATCTCGTGGTTGAGGGAGAGGGAGATACGGTACACAGACAACCACTGCGAGCGCACCCTCCCAAGGTGTGAACTCTCCTTGCCACGGTCACGCCCGTACCACCATGCATACTTTTCAGAGCCACGGCATGTAGCCGGCACTTGCTAGGCCAAGTCCACCATACAAACACCATATTGGGAGTATGTATAAAACAGCGCAGCATCCACCTCCCCACCTTGCTCAGTAGTTTGCTCACACCGTCTTCTGGCAGCACGTGCAGCACAGCAGTACATGAGGCCACCTGTACTGCCCCCATGAGGTGCCCCATGCCGTTCCCCCTGGTTGCCGCAAATGCTGGACCTGAGGAGGGTATGCTGACAGGCGGGGCAGGGGAAGAGAGCAGGAAGTCGCTGCTTGTGATGTCACCGAAGACTGCTGTGCAGGGCGGGTGGTCAGCATCCCTGAATAGCTGCAACCCGGCGTTCCTGCATCACGAGAGGGTGTACGTGGGTATGGGGGTGGGAGCGCAGGTTACCACAGTAACGGGCTGAGCACTAGCACCCATTACATCTAGCGAACCTGGCGTGGAGGCGGCACCGGAAGCGTTAGTGGATGTAAGCACCAGCCAGCACTGCCAACCGGCCTGAGAGGATCAACAAGGATTAACTGTGCACTGACTGTGTGCTGTATGACCGGCGCTCACACAGCTCGCCGGTGTGCTGTGTGAGCGCCTATAGCCGATCAACCCCTACCAAACCCACAGACTATTCTCTCAGGCGCAGCGGCCTGAGCCGCTAGTCCATATGGAAAAGGTTGCAAGCTCACCAAAAGTCAGATGTCACATCAAGTGCGAGAAGCTGTTCAGCGGCGATGCCGTCAGCCCGCAGGGCTCGCACGTCCGTTCCCACAGCACACCCTATGTCCTGCAAGCATAGAACGGCGTCTGTTCAAGTGGTCGTCTCTTCAATGACACTATGCAAGGCTGAGCAAACTTTGAGCAGGGTTGTTTGATGCAAGAGGCTGACGTCCCCACCCGTTGGCTCACCACCCAAAGCGGAGCAGCGTGTGTGTCCCTGCCTTCGCCCATCAGTTGGAGTGCCCTGGCATAGCATGGATGACGCCTCAACCTTGGCTCTAGGAACATCATCTCGCGTATGCAAAGGTACACTGGCGCCGGCCTGGCACAGGCATATTTCAGTATCATAAGTAGGAGTTGCCAGGCAGGCTCAGCAGGGAGGGCCCTTAGTTGCGTCTCGCAGTCAAAGTCAGCCTAGTCTAGTCTAGTCTTACAGCTTTCCACCACCCTTGCGGGTCAGTCACAATCTCGTCACACCTATGAATGAAATCTCAACCAGGCTGCTACTAGGCAGGCAGTCACTACCATTTGCTGCAGGCTGAACCACTGGGTCCCCACCACAATGGAACGACCTTGGGTCTTGAAATCAAAGTCAGCCTCCACTGTGTTATACTTTGACCGTCAGCTATTGCTCGTGGTCAGGCGCACCCTGCAACCAGCTGCCTCCACACCGCAACCAAGTGGTTCTTCACAGCTGCCGGATCCTGCTCGCCCAGATATCGAGCCATGAACTCAAGCTCTTTGTCGTCTACGTTGCGTGGCTCCATCATGCCTTTGTAACGGCGAACTCAAGGCTGCAGTGCCGTCACTTATTTCAAGTTAAGCTAGCGCTTCTAAAAGTTGAAGCTTTGCAGCACCCTCTTGCCAGTATGAGTTCAAGAGAGCTTTTCCTTCAGCCTGGCAGCAAGGTATTTACGTAAGGTTTTACAAGGCGCTGGCGGAATGCACGCTCGAAAACTGATGCCCAGCCCTTCCAACCAGAGGACAACTCAACAATTAGCAACTTTTATTGAGAGCGTAGCTCCCAAGGCGGTGCCCAGAGAACGTACTTTCAAGTACACTGGGGAGTGTCATTTGTTCTATTGTGCCTGATCAGGCGCGCAAGGTTGTTGCAGGAATGGGTTTGCAGCACCCCTCGTAGTGAAGGCTTGCCAGCCAGGGCAGTGGTGCCAGTGAGCATGGCAGCCTGCTATGCACAGCTCCATCATACACAGCCCACATGAGGCGTAAAGGGCGCTGGAGCGCACGCGGCCTTTAGGACCTACCTACTAAGCCTCCAGCTGTAGTGTCCAACGCTTTTAAACTGAGAGTGCTAGTTTTAGCTAAGGGATGCTCTGGATGCTCATCACAGAGCTGCTTTGAAGGAGCTGCTAGCATATGCGACATATTACTAGTCACCCTACGCCTTTGTCCCGAAATGGAGATAACTGCCAAGCTGCCTGTGGTGGCTTCCGTGACATACAACCGCCCGAAGTTCGTTGTGGTGGCTATGTTGTGCGCCTTCTGCTCTCACCCTGCTTCTGTTTAAAGCATGCCAGCGGCACCTTGCAATGCTTTGGAAAATCATGGTATGCAAGTCTCTACAACCACACTATTCCCTGACTGGCAGCACCAGTTCTCGCGCCCAGGCAGCAAGGAGGGCTCCCTTCCATATGCAAGTGCGTCGGCGCGCTGTGATACTAGCACCGCCCGTACGGTTCTCCCCTACCTCTCGTCACTTCGCACTGCCTGCCACCATTTCCAAAGACTAGGCAGCACTGTGCATTGCCTGCCACCATTAACAAAGACTTAGCAGCACAGGCAGCTCACATCCTTATCGACAATGTGCAAAGACTCGGGCAGCAGCTGGCTTCCACGCAGAGAACACCAGTATCTGCCGAGCCCGCAGCATGTTCTCTTGTCCCACGTGGCTGTTGATGCGGCCCCAGAACTCTGCTGGCATAGCTTCACTTCCCTGCACACCCACAAGCTGGAAGGTTATACTTGCGTGGGCACTGCAAACACGTCAGCGCTACAAGCCAACACCCACTGTACAGCTGCACCAGCACTTCATACCTTGGCCCGCCTGCAGTGGCACCCCACAAAGCACAAGCCAGAAAGGTAGCTGGTGCCACGCTCGCAAAATAAATCAATTTCCAGTAGTACGCCGCTCCAGGGCAACTCACCCACGGAATCGCCTCCACCAACACCCGCTCATAGCCCACCCGCTGCAGCTCCTTGTGCAGCGAGCCGGCAGAATGCAGGTAGCGGCGCTGCCCCGGGTGGTAAGCCACCTCCCAGTCTCCCGGGCTGTCAGCCCCCATCGCGTTGCCCAGCAGCAGGCCCCCAGGCCGCAGCAGGAGCAGCATCTGCACAGCACAACCCGCAAAGTGTAATGTGGGACTCATCGTGTTACGGAAACCGCCCTGGCCCCTTCCCGCAAGCTGAAGATACCGCAGGATGTAATGTTTGTGTCAACCCAGCCTAGTTGGCGTGGGAAGCCTAGCCCAGGCAGGCGGTAACACGCCTCGACAAGGAGCTGGCTCAGACAAGCAGCCCAGTTCTCCACATCCTCACCTTGGTCAACAGCTTGGTCACACCCTCCTCTGGCAGGACGTGCAGCACTGCAACACTGGAGGCCACCTGCACGGCCCCAACCAGGTGCCCTAGGTTGCCAGCCTTGGCTGCCTCCTGTGCCAGGGCAGTGAAGGGCTGGCAGGCCATGCTAACTGGGCCGGCGCCGGCGGGGGGCAGGAAGGCATCAGATGTGATGTCGCCAAAGACAGCCGGGCAGGGCGGGTGGTCGGCGTCTCCAAAGAGCTGCAGCCCAGCATTCCTGCAGGAGGCACCGGCACCGCCACCCTGCTTGCCAGGCTCGCAAACCAGCAATGTCAGGCATGCCACTCGCTTGAGGAACACATCGACCCTACGGGGGCCGGACATTCCAGCCAACCAGGGCTAAGGCCGGCAGTTGGTGGAAAGGCCGTTGCGGATAGGTATCGACCGTACACGTCTGTAGTACCTACCATGTACGGCCACATGGCGGCCTGTGACCCATGCACACAGGGAGAGAGCCAAGTGCATTGGTGCGCTAACTGTGTTCTTCACACATGCCACTCCGGATGGGTGCTGCGGTTGCATCTCACCAGAATGTAGGAGTCACGTCAATGGCAAGTAGCTGGTTAGCGCCCACACCATCCATCCGCAGGGCTCTTACGTCCGTTCCCACCGCACACCCAATGTCCTGCATGCACACAGCACAGCAGCCGCCGCTGGTCCACTGGCGCAATCTCAGCTGGGGCGTGGAAGTGCAGTTATCCAATACGATGCGTGCGCTTGAACTGTGTGCCTTAACAACAACAATATCATCTTTGTGGGGAGCACTCTTGAGCAAGGCAACAGGCTTACCACCCAGAGTGGAGCGGTGGTGCCGTCACCAGCTCCCGAGACCAGCTGGAGTGCCTGGCTGTAGCAGGGGTGCATCCTAAGTTTTGGCTCAAGAAACAGCATCTCGCGGATGCAGCCATAGATCGGTGGTGGCCTGAATGTGGAACAATACAGTAGGGTTGGACGAAGGAGCAGGCTGTGCATCACCGTGCCACCCACGCCTCACGCCATACCAGGGCCTCTCATGGCCGGGTGACTCAGCAAGGATCTAAGGTAGCTGACGTGAGCAGGCAGTAGTAGTTGGTCTGAAAACAGCATGTGATGAAGGGTACCAGAGGTTGCTTCGATAGTTGCTGCCATGTGCCCACCCTGCCATCAGCTGCCTCCATACTAGCAGTAACCGCCCCTTCACGGCCGCCAGGTCCTGGTTGCCGAGATACTGGGCCATAAACTCAAGCTCTTTGTCGTCGACGTTGCGTGGCTCCATGGTGCCGCCTTGATCCTGCAATGACGTCATGTTAGGACCTAACCAATAGGACAACTCGAACGACCGATTCAGAGGCTAGCCGAACAGATGACTGCCCATATTATTTATGTCAGGGCGCTGGCGCTCCTCATGACTAAGTACCACACCTGGCTTCCAAAACAGTTTCATTACCATATCAGGTTTGCAAGATTGCTCATTTTCCCTGCGCCCCGCAGTAAGACATGAAAGCTATGCCTAAGCATGTCGACATGTTGGGCAGCCTAAGAAAGTTGACCAGCACGTTATGGTGTGTAACGGGGCGGTACGCCTGCGTCAACAATATATGCGCACTCTCGCGGCCGAGCAAGGCCGCGGCGACCAGCGCCAGCAGCATGCCATCCCATAGACCACTACCCATTGGAGCCACCACCCCCGCACAGCCATCAGCACCGGCTTCCGCGCTGGCGACGGGGAGTACCTCTCCGCTATGCTGAACGCAGTATGGGTTGCCAAGCAGGGCAACCGCCCACGCTCTCTGAACCCACCCACACCCCAACAGCTCAACCTCACCCAAGAGGAGTTCAATTGTCGCCGAGCCCAAGACATCTGCTATGCTCGCGGCCAACCTGCTGCTGCCCCTGGTACACCACCTGCAAGGGGCAACCTTACCAGCCTCAACCACCAGCCTCAGCTCCCAGCCTGTCCTCCTCTCTTCCAGCATCAGCCAGTGTGAGTGGCTGAGGCTCCCCTCCTGCCGCCGTGCTAGGCAGTGGGGTGAGGGCTGGGCCCTCTACTTTGACCGATGGAGGCCTCAACCACTGGCATTGGCGCCTGGTGGTTGAGGCTGGTGAGGTTGCCCTTTGCAGATGGTGTACCATGGGCGTCAGCGCAGCTGGCCGCAAGCATAGGAGATGTCCCGGGCTCGGCGACTATTGAACTCACCTTGGGTGAGGTTGAACTGTTGGGGTGTGGGTGGGTTCAGGGAGGGAGCGTGGGCTGCTGTTGCCCTGCTTTTCAGCCCATAGTGCATTCAGCCTAATGCACAGCATGATGCACACAGATCAAAGATACGGGCAATAACATTTCAGCTGCACATCGTCATGTGCACGACATCGCCCAAGTCACGGTGTAACTGTACTGCACCTCATCAGAGTTACCAGTATTATTAACCCGGGGCTCACACCTGCTTCCACACAGACGCATTCGTGTTCACAGATGACAACCAGTACCAGCACTTAGCTGCACTGAGGGGATAGAATGCTCCAGCTTGGCAGCCTACCTCCAAATGTGATGTGGAGACGATGGCATGATAGTCAGACAGCGGGCAGGTAGCTGTGATATGGTTGTGCATGTAGCAGGTAGGTAGCTAGGTAACATATGGACAGGGCTGCATATATGATACCCTCTGGGGTTCGCCTGATCTAGTAGCCTATGTTTGAAGATGTCTGGGCAGAAGTTCCTGCTGACTCTCGCAGTGCAGACAGTGGCACCTCGGCGTGCTGCTCCCATGACAGTTCACAGGACCGCTCCCATGCCTTATTGTGACCACCATCTGTGCTACTTGCAGTCCCTCGGAGGTTTTCGCAGGATGCTTACTTAACCCAGGAACTGCCCTCTTCAATGGCACGGCGAATGGTCAACTGCAGCACAGAAGGTCTGCAATCGCCTCGGAGCAGTTGACTAAGTAGCGTGTTTGCTCTTGTCACGTGTGCTGAAAGGCCTTTGCAAGCAGATATGCCAGGAAAAAACCTAGTTGCCCATGATTGGGCTATAAAAGCCCCTCTTCACCTACTTAAGCCACCTCACCTGACTGGGAATTACCATGCCACACACCTCCTTCCAGACTGTCTGGGGGCTGCACATGTGCAACTGGCAAAATGAGAGGTTGAAGGGTCTCACTCATTTGTAGATGCTGCCTGCAGGACGGCATGGCTGTGCAGCTTGGAGCTGCAACCTTGAATGTTGTGCACAGCATGAAGCATGTCGGGTGAGGGATGTGGTAGCCGGATGACACATGCACCCTCATTGCACATGGTAGAATATCAGTGCCCTAACTGCATGGAAGTGCGCGTTTGATATGCATGCGAGCTGGCAGCCCAATATACATGCAGCATGCAGATGTACGCCCTTCCTGGCTCTAACTTCCATGTAGCCCTGCACTCTACTAAGCTTTAGCAAACGTGTCAGGGGAACCTGGGCTTGCCTGAGCCAACAGGCTTTGGACTGCTAGAACAAATTGCACGTACAGGACGTAGTGTGCAAGGTATGCAGCGGCTCGCAGGATGGATGTTGCAGGAAGGCTCCACGTGCACTTCTTGCTAATCACGGTGGTGAGCAGACCTGCGCAATGTCAACTTATGATGGATACTAGCATGGGTGGCAGGTAGTGCGAACAGGGAGTAAAAGGTGGGCTGTACTAACAGGGCTGAATGCAGGTTGCGCCTGAGTCTTGCCTAACTTCTAGTTTGTATCAGCCTGAAGCCACATGACCTATTCAGTCAGCTCCAGCAGTGAGGATGTGCCAGGCTGATGGCGGCAATCCATAGACAAGCCGGCACTGACGCTGAGCAACAGCACTGGCATGCCTGCAGCGGGTTCCGAGCCCGCGGCGGAGAGTCCCCGCCGCTCACAGCCCTTGACATCTGGCGGCCTTGCCTTTAGCCGGGCGGCTTTTATCATGGTGCAGGCATGGCGCAGTTGGCAGGCGTGGACATAATCCTGATGCGCGGCCTCCACAAGGAGGCCTCCTTCCAGTCAACCACAAGATCTGGCGGCGGCTATTGTTCCTTTCTACGGAACAGCAAGCGGCATGATTACACCGCGAAGCCTGACAGCAGCAACGTGCGGTTTGAGTTTCAATCAGTCTGAAGAGCATTCTTCACTAGGCTGTCCTAAAGCCTGCATCTTGCTGGCATCGACAGCAGTCACACTCCCATACAAACCCTATCTTGAATTCGCGCACAATGGAGGAAAGGTGTCAGTGTGACCCTTGCAAAACATATCCTGAAAGAACTCTCAAGAGAAATTAGTGACAGCAGGTCAAGCACGAGCCTTGCCGAATGCGGGTAGGGTCATCGCTAAGGTAGCGGAGGGTCTGTGCAGCATCGTCATACGTATAGATATGGCAGTTAGGCATTAGCTATACAACGCGGTAAAAGCAGCAGTAATGGTACGCAAAGTGTCAGCCTGGTGATCTCCAGCCATCCTGCCAAGAGTAATTACCTCACCTTCACCTGTGGGCAGGCACACTTGCAAACACGTCAGTGGGAGTTTTTCGTGACTCAGGCACCCTGTTGACACCCAAAGCACTGCGTGCAAGCCCCTCCTGGCGCACCTGGGTTTGAGACTCCCACACCTTCCACTACAGGTGGCACCATAGTCACACTTTCCAAATACAAGTTGGCATGCACAGGCGATGTTACGCACCGAGCTTCACTACATGCAATGTGACACCATGCAACCGCAGCGATTCAACAGAGTTGATAGGTAGGGCTGCCGTTATCCCGTTGCAGATCAGTCGTTAAGCACCGTAGGGATGGCGAACACAGCGCACCCTATGCACAGGTGCAAACCCAAGCCAACGCTCAGCTCACCTAAAAGAAGAAGCACCCCGCCTTGGCCGCCTGCGTCGTGGTTGCAGGCTCCTGACTGCCCAGCTCCTCTGCATCGCCACATTCAAAGCCCGAAGGCTCCTCCAGCACCACAGACGGCAGCCCCTCCAGCAACCCTGACGCCGCACGGCCTGCCGAGGAGCTGCCAAGCTCCAGGCCTGCTAGCGCCCCTTGCACGCCGGCGCGCTCTGGAGTATAACCCGATGGCACGGTTGCGTACGGCGCAGGCTGGAAGGACCCGATGCCTGCCGCGTCCATGGCAGCAAGCGCGCCAGGGCTGCCAACCTCCGAGGAGGTCTGCCCCTCGCTGGTAAGCCCGTCGCTGATGGTGCTGCTGCACCGGCTGTAGGGCAGAGGGCGCTTGCGAGTGGCAGACTGCGGGGGCGTGATCAAGCGGTGCAGCACAGGCCGCGGCGCACCGCATGCCTGCGAGTAAGCAACCGGACAGAACTGCTGGACAGAATTGCTTAGCTAGGAACCCCTCCAGAGCCGCAATAAAACCCTGTCAGTAGCCAGCACCATGTTGGCGCAGTGCGCTGGTATGGCATCGGGCATGCCTCAGCTTCCATCCAGGCTAGCTGAAGCACATTACATAGCCTCAAACGCACCGCAACTCAGTGTACAAGGCATCATGACCCAGTGCCACAACAACCCACCTGGGGCCAAGGATATCGCAATGCCACATGCTCGGGCAGCAGGTGACCCTTGTCACGCATGCCAAGCACCACCACTCTGGCTTCCTCCGCCTCAGCAGAATCGCTGCTCTCCTCAGGCAGGCATATCTCGTCCGAGGAGGACGGCTGCTGCGGTTCTGGAACGCCACCTATTACACCAGTTCCAGCCAGTAATTCAATGTTAGCAGGGGAAGCGTGCCACCACGAGTGGTGAACTGTGGCTCAAATTGGCTGCACCACAAACGCCACACTTCACAAACTACCGTCAAACTCAAGGAAACACAACAGGAGCGACGCAGGCCTGGAACCACCAGCCCATCCCCCACAACGCCCGCACAAACAACCGCTGTCATTGCCCACAGAATCATAAACATACAAACATGGGTAACAAATCTCCATCACACACATGCACACGCCCCCCAGCCCAAGCAAGACTCAGCCTTGCCCTGCAAAGCCGACACATACTAGCCTACCTGAGGCACAATCCGACTGTTCCTGCTCCTCTTGCAGCCCCTGCCTCCGTGCCCTCACCCTCCGCCGGCCAGCTTCCAGTGCTGCTTGTGCCAGCCTATCTATGCCTGCCGCCCAGCAATCATCAAACCCCACAGGTTCAGTTACTGCTGCATGCACCTAGCTCACGCCACCCCTGGGCAAGCTGGTCAATACCAAGTCAGCACTCACCACAAACAACCCACATCAAAGTAAGAAGCAACCATTCTGAACACAAAGAGACATACTGTCTGCAATAAAACTTCTCTCAACGCGCCATATGTGTGTCTTCGTACCGCAGACCACTCCCTTGCATCAACCCTTCGGCCTGTCCTTGCGGTGCCCACGAATCATGCCACCAGGCTCTATTTTCTGCGCACCTGGGTACAATGGGTCTGCCTCTCGAGCGCGCTTGAGGGAGCGCAGCGCCTGCCCCATATCCTGCCCAGCCATGCACGCCAGGCTCTCTGCCACAGCACAGCGCGCGTCACCAGGAGCCAGCCTCCGCGCCAGTTGCGCCTCTGCCGCCGCTTGTTGCACGCGCCCCAGCTTGAGGGCAGCAGCCAAGCGACCCAGAACACCCTGCACAGGCAACTTCAGAGCATGCTGGGCCTAAACCTTGGTTTCTTGCTAGGTGTCTCCAGAAGAGCAACCTGCAACAGGCTCCATCGCGGAGGGTGCTAAGAAACCAAGCACACAAAACAAGCCACGAAACCATGCAGCCTTGTACCCACCTGCAGTTGAAGCCTGCTGCTCTCCCCCAGCTCCACCACAGTGGAGAAGTGGTCGTAAGCGTCGCTATAACGCTCCTCACGCATGGCCACACGAGCCGCCTCCAGCGCAACCGGGCATTCACCCTGGCCTAGAACTGCAGAGAAGAACACATCATTTCAGAAGCACAAGCACAAAGCTCTCATAGTTCTTTGTGAGAGCCTCTTTGTGGAGCCTCTCTGTTTGCCTCTTTGTCGAGGCCTCTCTGTGTGCCTCAAAATTTCTCCTGACATTAACAGGTCATCCACAACATCTTCAAAGCTTCCAATAACAGCAGCCCCAGCCACAATCAATTTCCCCCTACCGCCTTCCAACCTCAGCCCAGGACGCTCTCCACACACGGACCTTGGCTCTCGTCGGCCTCCTCCTCCCCGCCTGCAGCTGCTGGTTGCTGGCCACCAGCCGCGGCGCTGCGGCAGGCAGCAGGCATGGCCGGGGGCGCTGCCTGGCTGGGCAGCACAGGGACGGCATCAAGCCAGCAGAAGTCTACTTGACTGCTCACTGGCTGACCATCCCCCAAAGTCAGGAACAATGGCACACGGCCAGGGCGCTGGGCAGCAGGCAGTGTGCAGTACACAGTACTGTCCACCAGCACAGCAGAGGCCTCCACACCGCCAAAGTTGGCCCGCAGGCGACCAATGGCAGCTGCCCCTACCTCACGTGCTCTTTGCACTGCAGGGACAAAGGCAGGGACGGCGGTATTATGGCCTGATGCACATAGACTAAGCTTCCTTCATCCAGCCCACAGCCCTGCTAAACAACCACAACACCCCTCAACCTCACTGCAACGACCCAGCCACGACAGCTATTAAATGCTACTATATGGTCCGCAAAACGGCAATGAAGCAAATGTATTGGCATTTGGACAGCAAGATCACACCCATTCCAACACTGTAACTGTCTCACTTCGATCCTGCACCGCCAGCATAGCCAGGTACAGTCTCACCAGATAGGCGGACAACAACGCCCCCTGATGCCGGACCCTCCTTAGGAGAGTAGCTTTGGATGGTGAACAGCGGCCATGAGCTCTGCTTAACACTAGTGAACCCTGTCTCAGCTCGCTCCTCCACCTGCGCAGTGGCGTGCCGGAAAACGACACTCCATGTCAATGGGCGGCAGGGCTATAAGGGAGCGAGAATGCCAGCCCCCACCAACCAAGGCCCAAGCATAAACGCATGTTGCAGCAAGGATGCTGCAAGGCTGAGCCTGATGATATCCCTGTAGGTAAGTAGGGTGGCAAAAACTTGCCTGCAAGCTTGTCTGCTCATCAGTCTCATTCGCTGATTTCTGCGGCGTGTTGAGATACTGCACCAGTGCCAGACCACTGTGGGAGGCATCCTCTGACAGCAGCCAGTAATGCCTTCTCTGTATCTGCACGGTCCCCTGCAGCCATCCCCAAGTCATAATCAAGTGGGCCTGCCAACCGCCTGCATGTCACGCAGTGATGTACTCCATACTGTGTACCATTGCACTACCGCAAGGACACTGTATTATCACAGCCGGGACACAGGGCAGACACATACCTCTGCCACTGCAGCCACCTCAACCAACAGAACTCCATGGACTAAGACTTACCTCTGCAGAGCTGGCCTTGCAGGTGCAGTGGCAGCATCCCAGCCTCTGGGAACCCACTGCACAACAGGCAAGCCCTCAGTCATTAGCAACCTCAGTCGTTAGCAACCATCCAACATTCTCAAACATCCCCGAAAACACCAGCATGTTCCTCACATACTTCCTCTACCCCTAAA
>BBXU01000446.1:0-66155 GCA_001598975.1 Parachlorella kessleri
ATATGCATTTCAGGACACCCACTACACAGTCCGCGATCCAGCATTGCCGTTGTTTTAGGCCTGCTCACCCTCTATGACCTCCTCTTTGCTACTGTCCAGCTCCAAACCGTCACTCAGGGTGCTTTGGGTGCTCCAGGTTATGGCATATAGACCGCCTGCAACACAAGGTAGCCATGACGGCAAAAGCACCCTAAGCAAGGTTACTGAAACATGAGAAAAGCCAGCTCCAGCAACCCAGCAATGCTTCCTGGGTCTCCCAACAGCAATCCCTCTCTGACACCAAAGCACTGCCTGCTACCACCGTGTTGGCTGCTGGCGAGGAAACACGGTCTAGCAAACTCTTGAACAAGTAAGGGTAAGCTCTCCAATCTCATAACCCATCTGGGCACTTGACATAACCCATGCGGGCACCAGACGACAGAGTAGCGATGCTAGTGCCCGACGGCGGAGATATTTACTTAGCCCACATGGGCTTCACCCAAGTGGCTCCCTTGATAGTGCTGGCGTGCTGGTTGGGCATCCAGCACGCTGCCAGGCGTACCAGGCACCTCACACAGCTCTATTTCCCCAACCACAGCTGCTTGGACGGCTTTATCCCACCCACAATTTATGCCCTGCCAACCAAGCGCCTGCCTCAGCGCCTGGGCCCGGGGTGGGCTAGCCCTCCCACCTGTTGGCCGCCAGGGTGGCTGGCTAGAGACCAGGCCAGCCTGCTGAAGGGCGGAGCCATACTTCTCCAGCAGCGCGGCGCACTCGGTTTCCTGAAGCCACTGGCTCTCAGCCGCCATAAGCACGCGTTCAAGATGCTTACTCTCGGCCTGGGTAACGACGCGGGCCAGCCGGCCGGCTGCATCGCTTGCACGCAAGCAGGCCGGCGCTGGCCGCCTGATCGCTGCGGAAGGCTCAAACATGGAG
Source organism: Parachlorella kessleri (assembly GCA_001598975.1). Taxonomy (NCBI): domain Eukaryota; kingdom Viridiplantae; phylum Chlorophyta; class Trebouxiophyceae; order Chlorellales; family Chlorellaceae; genus Parachlorella; species Parachlorella kessleri. The sequence goes on from BBXU01000446.1 coordinate 916, forward strand.
GGCTAGGACGCGTCAGTAGTTGCGCAGGCGCCCAGGGTGTGGTGGGTCGCAACCGCAGCAAGGCAACGGCGAAGCAGGCTAAAAGGGTAAAGTATAGTTGGAACATGCGCGCAGGGAAATGTGACGTATAGGGTAGGGCAACCCCAGGCGTCCCAACATGATGCGCGTTCTGGGACCCAGGGGGGTCTGGGATCAGATTCAGATTCATCTCCCGATTAAAACCCCCCTGAAACCCCCGTATAATTTTACGAGCGCGTTTATGCAACGTTTAATCTCCGTCCCCTGCCAAACCGCTTGTCGGGTGCCGCGGCAATTGGCTTGAGTGCACACGGGCTTGAAGGGCACCTACGCACCTGCTTCTGCCCCGTGTCCCGGGCATGGCAGTCCCTCTCAGCTGGCAGGGGCTGCCTGATCAGTATCAAGATGCCGTGAAAACAATATTGCAGCAAGGCGAAGCGTCATGGCTGCGTAACCCGCAAGTGGCCTACCTGCTGGCTTTGGGTATTGGTGGTGGCGTCCTGCCCGTGAACCAGGCGCCTGACGTACCAATACAGCAGCCGCATGCCGAAGCCCCGCAGAGTAAGGACTACAACGACACTCTTGCTGACCCGCACCCTTGCTCGTATGTCCCTGCAGCTTGGCTTCTCCTCCAGCCCTAATGCTTCCCTGTTGTGCTGCAGTTGGCTCCTTATTTCTATTTCGAGACAACGTCAGATTCAGGAACGACCTGTTGCCTTGGAGGCCGAGGGAGGGGAGCAACCAGCACCCGATAGGCGAGTCACTGGGATGATGGCCGTCGTAGGTTGTGAACACAGACAGGCCTCCCTCCCTAACCAAGTGCATCTCCAGTTGAACACAGCAGAGCAGTGTGCCCAAGCAGTCTCGGGACATACGAAACACACCTGTGCCACTAGCCTCCCTAGAAACCCCACAGGTGTTCCTACCAGGGCCTGCCCGTCCTTTTGCTAGAGCTTGTTCCCACCAACGCACCTCTACCCACAGACACTGTGCAAAACCCACGGTGCTGTGGCTGGCCTGCAGTGGTTGGCGAGGTGGAGAGGCTGCGCCTGTACTATGCAACACCGCCAGACGGCAGGAGGGGCCTCAGGGTGAGTCGGGCTGCAGGGCGCCACCTGCCCAGTTTTGTCATCTTTGCCCAGTGGCCATACTCGCGGTTTGCATGCTCTGCGCCTGCTTCAGACCCCGCAGGCCAATAGGACCACAGCTGCTCTACTTTGCAGCAAGGCGGTCTGAGTTGCCTGGCCTGGCTTTGCTCCCTTCCTTGCAGCGGCGGCACACATACTGGCTTCTGGGGGCGGGCAAGGAGCACATACGCCTGGTGCACTACGGGTCTAAGGAGTGGGCTGACCGCGACCCCGAGCCAGGACCCCCGGAGCTCATACCGCCAACACCGCAGCTGCCTGCCACGGTGCGGGGCCTGCGCAAGAGTTGGCCTAGGCAGGGTGGGACCCGTCTCAGTCGGCTAGCAGTGCGGCAGGGTTCCTGGCTTGGGATGGATCGTAGCATCAAGAACTTTGTCCCTGGCGGTCTCGGGTCATCTTGGATATTCATCAAGGGGGCTGTCGTTGTCACATAACCTTCGATTGTCAGGATTAGTAAGAGGCTGCTCATCTCAAGCAAAGACCACTGTGCCTGCCTGCCGATGCAACAGATGAATTGCCCAAGTCCAAGTAAGCTCCTCTACCTACCTACCTGCAGGCCCCTGTCAGGCTGGTCCGGCCTAGCCAGTGGCCGACTGGCAAGTGGGAGCTGGAGGTGCTGCCGCAAGCTGAGGAGCCACAGCAGGCACAGCGCCAAGCGCAGCAGCAGCAGCAGGCACAACAGCAAGCGCAGCAGGCGCAGCAGCAGGCACAGCGGCAAGGGGTGGAGTACCAGCAACAGGACGGCGGGACACAGGATGACATGGACGCGGAGCCGTCCCTGCCGGAAGACGCTGGCCTGCTGTCTCCCCCTTCGCCAAAGCCACTCTTGTCAGGGCTGGAGCAGGGGGCCACGACTGCGCCGGTGGGGCAGCAGCAGGTGGTGGGAGCAAGCCTGGTGGCGGGAGTGGAGGGTGGCACGCCTGCTGTGGAGCTGTTGCGGCGCCCTGGGGACACGCCGCAGCCGGTGGTGCTCGGCCCTGTTTTCGACGACAGCCTGGATGAGATGGAAGACTGGGAGAGCTTTGTGGTGAGTATGCGGAACAGGGAGGCCAAGCCAGCCACACATGTTGTCGAGGGGCAGGCATGAGAAGCCAGCAGATGGTTTAGGGTAGGTTGAATAGGGGACTGGCACATTTGGGCCAGCCAGAGCGTCCTGAGGTTCCAGCAGTAGTGCTTGTAAACCTTGTACAGTGTGACGTACATGTGGCCGCCGTGTTTTGCCGGCTTGCCGCTCACTGCGGCAAGATGCAGAGTCAGAGTTAGCCAGGAGTGCACCTGCAATGAGCTGCTAGCTGTGTCGCGGCAGCTGTGGCTTGCTTGGCAACCCTGGCGTTGATCTCACAATATGCAGGAGTCGGCGCTGTGGATGGGCCAGCCCATCCCTGCCCACGTGCAGCAGCTGAGCGACGAGGCCCTGGATGAGTTCATGCTGGATGCGCAGGACGAGCTGCTGGAAGGGCTTGTGGAGGTGGGTGGAAGTCGCTCTTGGGAGTCCGAGCATGGGGGTAAAACTGCTTCGGTTAGGGAACTGAAGGTCGCCGGTTCGATCCCTGCCGCCCCGGACCTAAAGCCGGCCACTTTAGGTCAACCCTGTACTTCGTACTTGGCTTCAAAGGGGGAGTTTGCGACCCGAGTTGTTACCTAGAGATGTGTGCCTCTAGTTGGTTCTCCTCCACCTAACTACAGCGTCTCGCTTCAAAGGTCGCCGTGGGGCAGGTTTCCCAAACTATAAGGGCTTGAGGAGGTGTGTGGAAGTCGCTCTTGGGAGTCCCTGCTGGGCGGTTGGCATCTGCACACGGCTGACTGTCAGTAACCTGCTACGCTGTGAGACCTGCCACGCAGAGTCTCGAGGTGTGTCCCCTCGTATTGTGCTTGCTGTCCTTGCTGCCTGTCCCTCGTACTATGTCTGCTTCCTTGCTGCCTGGGTTGGTGTCCCGGCTTGTTGTCTGGGCTTGACGGCTTTTGTACACATACTGGCATACCCATCCTCCAGCTGAGCAGCAGAGCCGGTGCCTGTGGAGAAATACAAGATGGTGAACAGCACGACAGGCGGCTTCACTGTATGCCGGCATCGCGACACTACCGCCCTGTAGACAAAAGATGTGTGTAAGAAGGAAGTATTCAATGTGTTGCCCTGCAGGACTCTCAGCTGCCTGTCCCGTTGGGGATCCAGGCCGTCTCCCCGGGACAAGATACCCTGGCTGGCGGCGCTGCGGTCAGCATTGCAGGTAGGCCAACCTGGCACGACAGTCCATTAGCGCATACATTGCACTCAGCCAGCTTTGACAGCTCTCATTACCAGCCACCAACACTAGGGGCGAGTCACATTGCATACCCAGCCTCTTGTACTCACCGTGCGCCCATGCTGCGTGTGAGCTACGCATTGTACAGCAGGCCTAGCCTCGACAGCTAGCCAAGGCATGGTGGAGGCCCCTGCTAAGCCCCATGCCTTGCCTGTGTGCAGTGGTGCGGCAGGGGCCCTTCAGTGAGGCCGCCCTGGCCCTCCTCCAGGCCAGCTTTGGCGGCGTGGAGGTCAGCGCCATGATGCTGGAGCCGCCAGACTCCCTGGGGGGCGGCGGCCCCGGCACTGTCATCTGCACCGCCCCGCCCCGGGAGCAGCCCGGCATCGTGCCACTGTTCCTGACCCTGGGCGGCGGCCAGCCCGTCAGCACGCACACTTTCTTCCAGTACGTGGGACCCGGCGGGGCCGCGGCGCATCACCTGCACCACCCGGTGCCGCCGCCCACCCCCGCCCTGCCGCTGCTGCCGCCGGCGCAGCAGCAGCAGCATGCGGGCGGCAGCAGGGGGGGTGCTGGGAGTGGTCCAGCGACCGCCCCGCGGGGGCTGTTGGTTGGGGGTCAGCGGGGGCAGGGCCAGCAGCAGCAGTGGCAGCAGCAGCACGAGTGGAAGCAGCAGCACCAGCATGAGTGGAAGCACCAGCAGCAGCACGAGTGGAAGCACCAGCAGCAGCACGAGTGGAAGCAGCAGCAGCACGAGTGGAAGCAGCAGCAGCAGCCTCACTGGCAGGGCTCCTCAATCGTATTGAGCCTGGAAAGCGAGCCAGGTGAGCGGCTTGGGGGGCGGTCCTGTTTGCTGGATCACGTGTGAGCTCTGCTGGCTATTGTCTACACAAGGAATGCAACCAGCCGCAGCAGGGCCATGGGCGGGCCTGCGCATGCGTTGCTGGAGATGCGGCTTGCCATGGAGGGCTTGCGCATGCATTGTTGAGATGCGACCAAGTCGCCATGGTTTCCCGGCCCTCTTCCAAATGCCAGCTGTGGCTTACGCGTATGCAGAGCACGTGTACGGGGACGAGCGCGAGTGCCAGGCTGCGGTGGAGGCGGGCCGTGCGGCCATGCGTGAGCAGCGCTATGACGACGCCTACGACCAATTCAGTACAGCGGTGGAGCTAGGCCAGAGCAGTGCAGCCAAGTTCCAGGTGTGGGGGCTGGCAGGGTGGTCAGGGTGACGCACCTTCAGCTACCTTTGGGCAGCGAGGAGAGTGTGACGGCGACGGGAGAGTGTGAGCGGCTCGGGAGGCACCCTCAACAGACCCAACTTTAACCTGCGCGGCTTCAAGTGTGGGCGGGCCACAACTGGCCTACCTGTGGCAGGTCACAACAATTCAAAGTTAGGCACCCTCAAGCTGTCAGAATCACAATATATTCTGGCTGGCTTAGCCAAAGCACTTGGCGTGTGCGGCAGTGATAACGTGTCCTGGAGAGGGGTGGTGCAGGGTGCGCTGGGTCGCTGTGCTGCGGCTGTCAAGCTGGGCCGGGTGCAGCAGGCGGCAGCCGAGGCACGGTTGGCGCAGCAGCTGGCGCCTGACAACCCTTGCAGCGCTGTGGCGGAGGGTCTAGCACACATGGCAGACAGCAACATTGCGCCGGCGCTGCGGTGCCTAAAACGGTGTAGAGCCGCAAACCCTACCTATCCAGGTACCCGGCATTGTGTTAAGTTGGGCAGTTACAACAAAGTGGAGCAACTTCGGTTGTAGGGGTTTGTGTAGGACTGGTTTCAGCGGGTGACACCATTTGGCCTGCCCGGAAAGGTTATGAGAGCGCGGGGTGGGAGGGTTACTTGTGGCACAGCAGCAGCAGATACTATGGCGGGACTGGCGCAGGACTTGCCATGAAGGTGTCGTGTAGGGAGCCAATGCGTGGTGTAAATAGTAGAGTAGGAGGAGGTGTTTGATTGCACGTTTGTGGTTTATTATCATTGGTCAGCGTCCTGGGGAGGGCTCTTGTGTTCAACCCCAACTCACGTCCTGCATGGGTTAGTCACAACCATTTGGTGACCTTCAGTGTTTGGGCAACCCCAGACCTGTTTCCTGGCGATGAACGTGTGTTTCTTATCAACAACAGATATTGCAGGCATCGACCGCCTTGCGCAAGCTGCGATTGAAGGCAGCCGGCGCAGGCTGGGGTTGACTGCCATTGCAACGGTCTCTTCAGGTAGGGGGTTGGATCCTCTGACGCTTTGTTTTGCAAGGGGTTTAAAGCGTTCTGCATGGGGCCTTACACTGTGCTGCAGTCCTCGGCCCAGCGTTAAGTAATTTATGTGGGGCCTGGCAGCGGCGACAGTATGGCAGGCGGAGCCTTCCCTGAAAGTGGGTGTCAGCTGCCACAGCCTGCTGCGCAAATCCCTAAGGCCCTTCTGCTGTCTGACTCCCGTGTGAGTGCCATTTGCATCCCAGGGGCTGGCAAGGCGGCCGAGCAAGAGGCCCCACTCCAAGTCAAGGCTGCTGTGGCTGCTGCCACCCACGCTGTCAGCTTCAGCAGTGGAGTGCAGCGACCGTCAGAGCCGCAGTTCATGGCCGGGTTTCCCCCCACCAAGGTGAGGCTCGGGCTTGACGTGGCTGCCTTGCAGGGATGTGGCCTGCATTGGCTGGTGGGCAAAGCCGATAAACGCATAGCTGCACCACCCCGCCCGAGTGTTGGCCGCCCCTTGCTTGCCTCCCGTTGCGCGTTTGCTGCATTCCCTGGAACCAGTCTTACCGTCCCCGCTGGTCCCTGCCTGCTCTGCAGAAGCCTCCCCCCGTGCGCGTCACCACCCCCACCACCATGCCCATGCGCGGGCTGAAGCGTGGCCTCAGCATGCTGAAGGAAGCCGCAGGCGGGCTGCTGGGTGGTGCCTGCCGGGGCGGCAGCCCCAACCCCTCCCCCACCGACAGTGAAGGCAGCAAGCGCATGGGCAGCTTTAGGAAGCTCATGCGTCGGCTCAGCAGCGCCTTCAGCACCGGCGGCGGGGGCAGCAACCGCAAGAGCGGGAACAGCAGCCCTCAGACCTCCAGCGGCCTGTCTAAGACCGGCTCAATAGGGACCGCAGCTGTCGAGACGCCTTCCACTCCCACCAGGGGCGACAGCTTCAGAGGGCTGCGGCGCATGATCTCGGGATGAGACGCTGCATTGGGGCTGCTCTCTTCTTCTTTTCCTGGAGGCACCTTGCGCAGCAGGCCACAGTGAATGCCGGGCAGCCAACGTGTAGCAACTCATTGTCCCGCCTAACTGACTGTTGTGAGGATTGATGGCAGCATTGACACTTGCTTGCATTAGCTCCTTGTTCATTGGCCGAGCATGAAGCTGAGTTTTCCTGTACCACCACCCATTCCTGCTTATCTGGTGTGCCATGCGGGCGTGCGCCATGTGCCTGTGTGCAAGCCTGTTGACATTAGTATTGGATATCTATCCGTCGGACCTTGTGAACATTGTTGTTCGTAGGTCGCCTTGCCAGGGTGTATTTGTCGAGGGACTCCCTGTGGAGCGTGAGTTGCTTTGTTTTCTGCCAGCCGTAGAATGGCTACTTTCTGTTGCCTGACGATTGTGATGACTTGCGGGGGTCCCAATTATAGGCTGCCTGGGCTTGGTCTGTGGGTTGAGAGGGAGTGGTGTCGGCGGTTGCGGCAGAGCAGAGAGTGACCACAGTGCACCCTTACCTCGAATAATCGCACTGTTTGCCATCAATGGCAAGTAGGGTTGCCACAAGGCCGTAAGCAAGGCATTTTCAAGTCAACACGTGTGCACTGGCAGTGCACCGCGACGACTTTCGGTCCTTTGCCCATCATGGAGAAGGCAGCGCTCTGCCTGGGACATCCAGCTGGCCGAACTGAAGGCCTGATAGGCGCTGAACATGATTTGCCCTATGGGCGTGGAACCTGCACGGTCGAACTGCAGCGGCTAGGGCGGCGGCACCTGCAGGACAGTACTGCCGCACCTATCCGTGGATGCTTCGAGACTCGTGGTACGCTTGCATGCCTGTGAAGTGCATTTGTAAGCATTCAGTTTTGCAATAGGGGGGCAGCGCAAGGAGTTACTAACGTAGCAGCAATGGCGACCTTCACAGCCCGTGCCTTCACCACCAGGCCTGCCGTGGCTATCAAGCGGAACAGGGGACATCTACAAGTTAGGGCGGCCACTGCTATCCCATCTGAGGTATGCATTAGTTCAAGACACCCATCTGGCATGACATGTTGAGGTTGACCGAGTCGCACAGTACAGGCAGATGCGTTTTACTAAAGTAGCCAGTATAGCATAGTCTGGCCAATGCATGTGAATAGCTCACGGATGACTGGCTGCCAACACTGGGTGCATCTAACCCTGGCTTGCAGTTCAGGACAGTTTCCCCAGTGGGCGACCGCGTCTTTGTGATGGTGGAGCAGGCTGAGGAGAAGACCTCCTCCGGCATCCTGCTACCCTCCAGCGCCCAGAAAAAGCCCACACAGGGCGAGATTGTGGGTGCCGGCAGTGCCAAGGCCGTCAAGGTGGGGAAGGACGCGGCCGTCGGGTGGCAAGCAGCCGACGCTGCTTGTAGCCTGAGTAGTTGCATTGTCGTACAAGTACTGTGATGCTTTCTCGGCTCAGCTTACTCTTCTATTTCGAGGGGCGCACCCAAGGATCTCGGGGCAGCGCGCAGCGATTGCGAGAAGCACTTGCCGTGGGGTGTGCTTGTCTTCCGACTAGTGCTATCTCCACTGCTCTTGCTGTGCTCTTGGTTGTGCAGGCTGGTGACAAGGTGGTGTACTCCAAGTACGCGGGCACTGAGATCAAGCTGCAGGACAGTGACTATGTGCTGCTCAAGGTGCGAAGCTTGGCTGCGCTGGTGGGCCCTACGGCTCCTTCATTGTATTGTTTGTATCTGACTGGTGCACCACATGCATTACTGACAGAGGGGAGAGTTCAGGCAAGCACGGTCAGGAATGAGGTCCTCGCCGCACTTGTGTGCTTGGCTGGCCCCACCCGTTCAGCAACGCCCGGCACAGCCCGCCAAGCTTGTTGTGTGCGTGCTCTCCCCAACCTGGCGCAGGAGGACGATGTGATCGGGCTGCTGTCCAGCCCGGATGTGTCGCAGCTGAAGCCGCTGCAGGACCGGGTACTGATTGAGGTGCTGGAAGCGGAGGCCAAGACTAAGGGCGGGCTGGTGCTGACGGAGGGCGCCAAGGAGAAGCCCACCATGGGCAAGGTGGGGTGCGGGGCGGGCTGTAGGGGGAGCTGGGGGGGTTGGGAGGGGGGGAGGGCCTCTGGTGATGGCCTAGTACGGCTGGTTGCAGAACCTCGTGAGCATGGGGGATGGAGGGCATTGCAGCTGGCATGGGACAGGAGGGGAGACTGGCAGCAGCGCACCGTGAAAGGTCTTGGTTCCCATATGTTCCACACGTGTGAATTGGATCTGCACACCGGTGTGCAGCAGAACCTTGCAGCAGTGCATGCTGAGTGCGGGGTTGTGGCGCGCTCGGCCCCTGCTGCTTGGCATGGAGAGTGTTGGGTGGAGGGCTCATGCATCGATCTTCTGGTGTGGCTGTGTGCGTGTGCAGGTTGTGGCAGTTGGTCCTGGCAAGGCTGACGAGGAGGGCAAGGCCTCCACCCCCGCCGTCACCGTGGGCAGCACTGTGCTGTACCAGAAATACAGCGGTACCGAGTTTGAAGGCGACAATGGCAAGCAGTACATTGTAGTCAGGGAGGCCGACATTATGGCTGCCATCGCTTGAACAAGATCCGGGTGGTAACATTCAGTATTCAGTTTAGATAGGTGGTGCGCTGTTTAGCTTAGGGGGTGGAGGGCTGTGAACCTGACCTGGGGACCCTACAGTCCAGGAGCTGCCTTACAGGGGTTGGGCAGGACGAAAACGATGCTGGTGTTACCAAATACGCACATAGCCTTAGGTTGACACCGTGGCAGCACACGCCTGTGTGTTTCCGCGAGAATTATTACTGTTGCCATGGTTTGCTTGCTAGGTACCGTCTCTCTAGCCTATGGATATCCACGGGCTGCCTCTGGCCTGCCAATACTCATTCGCTTAATTGCTCTCTCCAGTAGAATCCTTGACCATGGGTTTGCATATGCGAGCCACACAGTCTGTACGGGAATGCGCGCACCCTTAACTCTTCATCAGAATTGGGACATGTGACATGGATATTTTGGCAGTATGCTCCAAGTGCGCTAGCAGTCATGAGGCTCGTCAAGACAGTTTCAGTCTGAGAGCAGCAGCAAAGCAGCAGCACATCAGTGCCTCTGCACTATGTATCCCTATGCTGTCCGTGTCACAGGACACAACACCCATACTGGCGGACCCTCCACGCCTCATGCACATCCAGCTTGCCAATTTGCAACTATATTCTCTGACCTCCGTACCTGCCACCATGACAGAAACACCTGTCCTACCGCGCTACTACTACTTGCCATATACACCTCTCCCATTGGCCTTAGCTTTTCTCGGAAAGAGAACTACTGGATCAGCACTTAGGCAAGACTCAGGCACATTCTGCATCCAGCCCTGTCAGCCCAGCTCAACTCTCACCCCCTGTTCGCACTACTTGCCACCCATGCTAATATACTTCACATTGGCATAGTCATTTCAAACAGCCGGCTGCATGCGTGAGCTTGCCGGGGACACCCACTGCTGCACCCGCTGTGTTCTTGGCTCAACAGCTGTGCGAAAGGCCATTTGTTGAGGGCCGCTAGGTAGTGGTGCTCTAGGGTGCCAGGCGCTCCAGTATCCAGGTACCCCCCTCCAGCCGGTACCGCAACCGGTCATGGAGCCGGCTGGGCCGGCCTGCACCCCCAGCATGCAGGCAAGCAAGTGGGGACTGAGGTATTGACGCTGCGGGTGCTGAGCAAGCGCTCACAGTGTACTCACGGTACGAAACACGATCACCAGTTCTCCAGGTGCGCTGCAATCTCTCTGGCTGCCATGGCCATCAACAGCGGGAGGCCTTGGCAGCAGGTCAAGGTGGGGTAAGGTGGCGGCAGGGCATTTGCCCACTGCTGTCCCCTCCGCAAGCACCGGCAGGCACCACCCGTCACACTGAGCCACAAAGCACATGGAGCACAGGGTCCGGTGCTTGGTGGTACCAAGCACGCCTTGCAGGGGTTGGCATGGCAGGGCGAACTGCTTACCCTGCCAGAACTCCACCACGTGCGGTCGCACCAGGAAGCCCCCCCAGTGCGGGGGACGTGGAACAGGCGTAGACTCATCTGAAGGGGCACTATGCCGACAGACTGGATAGGGTGCGGTGGAGGTCTCAGATGCAGCCCTTGAGGGTCAGAGCCGGCACACCAAAGCTAGCAAGCCAGGCGAAAGATCACGAGATTCTGTGCGGCCATGTCCAAGCCACCGCTGCAGCAGCACCACCACTGCAAAACACCCATCTGGTACAGCCTACTCAACCACACCGGAAAAGCCAGCCAGCCAGTCAGCCAGCCAGGTGCGGTGCTCACCTGCGTACCGCTCTGCCAGCTCGGCTGCTCGTCGCTCCAAGTCGGCCCGCCCTCCGGGCAGCACCCTGGACTGGTCGCTCACATGGGCGCCCACCCGGCTGCCGTGTGGGCGGCTGGCAAAGTAGTCATCGGACTCCTCCTCAGGCACCTTCTCCACCGGGCCCTCTATGCGCACCTGACACCGAGGGAGGATGGGAGGGGCGCAGGGCGTGTCATGAGCATGGAGTCACAGCAGGTAGCATGCTATGGCTCGACATGCGCTAGGCACACTGCGTCACGGCAGCCGGATGCGTGTCCACTTCGTCCAGGAACCCGCCATGGTTGAAGTGACCCAATCTGCTCAGGAAGCGGGCCAGGAGAAGCGGGGCAGCTGACTGGCCCGCCGTCCACCCAGGCACGCAGACGAGTGCGCCACCGGGCCGCCACGGCAGCCACCCAACGCATTGTGCCTGCACTTTCCTGGCGGCTCCCACCAAAATGCGGCCCCACCTGCCGCTGCAGCGGCTCCCACCAAAATGCCAGGGCGGCCCGGCCGCTGTCCCCCAGCTCCGTCCCCTTGCGGCTCTCGTAGTTGGTGTAGAACACAAACCCCCGGTCGTCGAAGCCCTGCAGTCGCATGACATGCACGCGTGGCACCTCCCTTCCACTCCTCCACACTATCCAACAACCAGATATTGAACATCGGCTGTCATGCCTAGACCCTGGGTGCGGACATATCTACTACCCTGGTGACCGCCACACACAAGGCGCCCATACGCCATAGTGTGCAGCTCAGAGGCCCACAGTCGCCCCCCAGCCTTCCAGCCCACCTTGAGCAGCACATAGCGCACAGACGGCGCCCCGCTGGCATCGCTGGTTGCCAGGGCCATGGCATTGGGCTCCCGCAGGCCGCTGGCGGTGGCCTCTCGGAACCACGAGTCAAACTGCTCCAGGGGGTGGGCAGCCACCTGCAGCCACCGGGGCAGGCCCAGAAGGTGATGCGGTGCGGGGTCTAGAGTTGGGTGGAGAGCAAAGCACACAAAAGAGATACAAACCTGAGAAGCAGCGGCCAATGAAAAGGCTACTAATGGCTGAAAAGGGGGCGACACCCGGCTGTGCGGTGGCACAAGGGCGGCCTGTGAGCACACATCAGGCCAGGGCAAGGCAGGCAGCGTGGGACTTGCTTGTACTTGTGCAGTTGCCCCTACAAGACTGCGCCCAACCCACCGTGTCCTCCAACAGCCCGTTGGCCCCCTCCCCATATGACACTCGCATGTCTGCCACGCGCTGGGCACCCTCGCCAGAGGCAGCTGCGGCAGCGCTGCCGCCAATGCGCACACACTGGGCCACGCCAGGGTAGGCGGGCAAGCGCAGCTTGTACTTGTCGCGGATGGGGGGCGGCACAAACCTACAACAACATGCGTGTGCTTGTTTGGGTGTGTTTGCGCCCCCAGAGGTAGGGGGGTGGGGGTTGGATTGCTACTGGTTTGAGAACAAAGGTCAGGGGGTATCGCACCAGCAGAAACATTGCCAGGCATGAAAGGTGTGCTGGCACTGCCATAAAAGCCCCAACCAAGACGCACGCGCACACAGCTCGCGCCACTTGCAACACCCCATCATACTGTACCCAGCACTCCTGCCGCGCTCGCACCTGCCTCCCAGGTAGTGGAATCTGCCTGAGAACTGTTGGGCGCACAGCTTGGGGGCGGTCAGCGACACCAGCATGTCTGGGCGGAGGCCCTGGCCTGTCTTGTCACCCTTCTCAACATGCCACCCGGAGGGGATGTCAACAGCCACCACAGGAGGTGGGTCGGCAGGTGGGCACATCATCTGCACAAGGCACACAGGGGATGCCATACCACATGCTAGGAAAAATTGTTAGCGTTGGCAATCTCACAGGCTGTGGGGGGTGATGCCTGTGACTGGTGTGCATCCGTTCATGGCACACGCGCTGGCTGAGCATGAAAGGGCAAATTGTGGATAGTAGATATTCCCTCATCCCAGGCAGGGCAGAACAGAATCCCTCGCTTTTCTGGCATCAGCCCTACATTATATAAGCTGATCAGGGCAGCACTCAATGTCGACGCCCGCGCTGCACTGGGCGAGCTGTGCAACTTCACACCTTGACCAGGGCATCAAAGGGCGGCCGTGGCACCCCCGAGAAGGAGAAACCAAACATGGCATCCAGCACCACATCGTAGCGGGCCGCCAAGGGCTGCTCCGCCACAGCTGCCGCCTCCACAAAGGGGATGTCCAGGGAGCGACACTGTGTGACCAGCCCGGTGTACAGGGGCTTATCGGTAGGCTTGGGGTAGCAGATCTGCAATGGCAGAGGATGGCTGGCGTGCCTTCAAGCGCTGACAGCCGCAGGCTGGCGTCTGGGGCACAGCCATACTCTCAAGTCTATACCTTCTGGCACCCCTGAAAGCTGCGGCTACCCTAGCCATAAGGTGTACAGCTCTCCCAAGTGTCACCTCCCTGCTAGCCTTGATATTGACCGGCACCATATGACGCACATCCAGTGGGCGCACCTCCACAGTGTAGCCAAAGTGGTGAAGGTGCCTGGCCGCCACCAGCCCGTCTCCCCCGTTGTTGCCCGGCCCCGCCACCACCAGTACACGCTTGTGGGTGCCGAGTGGGTACTCCGCAGCCACCGAGCCCGCCACGCTCAGCCCGGCCAGCTCCATCAACTGCACACCAAGGTCCACGGGGACTGTACTGCTAGGCTGACCACGGCTACTTGTTGGTTTACACATGCCCCCTTGGGGCGTTGCAGAACATGACGTGTGCCACAGTGGACCGACATTGAGCAGGCAGCAAGTAATGTTATCCAGTGAGCAAGCTTAGAAGCACACACTCCTGCCCAGCCAGCCAGGGCACACCTGATCGACGGAGAAGCCCAGAGGGCCCATGAGCTCTTGGTCTAGCTGCTGTGCGTCGGTTTGGCCCCTGCAACCACGAAAGAATTGGTGTGGGGTTTGGTGCACAGGCCACGGGGGCCACAAGTCGGCTACAGGGCAGGAAACCTGACCCACAGGTAGGTGATGTCTCCCATGGCTTGAGCGTCGTGGACCGTGTGCGGCGTGATTTGTGCAGCCTTTGTAGCTGCAACTTGCAAGACTCTTTGCGCAAAAAGTGGTCTGTGCGATTGGCGTGAGGTTGGGGGTGCTGAGAGCCAGGTGCAGGACTTGGTAAGGGAATGCCAGCGGCGCACTCCAGCTAAACACGCACGAGTGGCGATCATTGGTGAACAGATCCACTGCTCAAAGGAGCTTCCGCCTGGCCTAAAATCAGGGTTTGCTTGTCAGGGCGCAAGTGTGAGGTGGCGCACAACCCGCCAGATTTTCACCAGGACCGCTGTCCTTGGGTTGGCGGAACCACCAAACTCTTTTAAGATGGAAATGCAAGTGACAAGAAGGGGTCAGACAGCAGTGTGGCGGGTGCCAGCTGCGTCAAAAAGCAAACTCTTTTGTGAAACTGCTTTATTAGCACTTACAGCCCCTTGCACTGTTTGTGCCCAAAGGTGATGCACCTACCAGCACCCCTTGCACCTGGACTGGTGAGTGGGGAGCACTATGACCTTCCCGCGCTCCCCCCCCCACCACCACCACCACCTCCACCAACCCACACACGCGCCGCCACCACCACCAGCACACAACCACACCCATACATGCGCACACACATCCACGCATGACATTCCCTCTTACCAAGACCGGCAGCAGAGTGGACTGAGCTAACAAGCACTATACAGTGCTGAAATTATGGGGAGGTACCGCAAGGCTGTGTTAATATCATTTGTATAATACGGCTAGGTCGCTTGACAGTTGTTAGACAATCCGTGCAGGGGGTCAGAGTATGAGGGGCGCAACCCTCAGGGGCTGTCTCACAAGTTTGCCTGCCATGCGTGGTGCACAGAATTTCATTTCTATGCTGCTGGCTCAATGTTATCAACTGGGGTTTGCTATGCAGGCAGCTCCGTTGCCAACAGGACCTGATCCACCTGCGGCAACTCTGGCAACACACCAGCCTGGCAGGTGGTCACCAAAGATGGGGCGGTCGTGTATTAGTTGTGCTGTGGGCCGCCGCAGAAGGATAAACTTTTGAGACTGGCCTCGAGTTGCTCAGGACCGCAGCAAGCCCAGAGAGGTTCTGTCAGGGCGACATTCATGTTTCGTAGTAGCAGCTCAGGTCAAGCCGAACTCACAGCTCAGGATAAAATAAACAGGATATTCCAGTGGAGGTGTTCCCAATGAGGGCAGTCCCCAGTGCTTCCGCGGAATTCCGGAATGATGGAATCCAAACGTGAATCCCGGCCAGATCCGATCTTGGGCCCACGTAATAGGAAATAACTTGCTGTAATCACCACCAAGCCCTACTGCTAGGGATTCCTGCCTCCACCAAAATCATTTTGACTGCTTTTCGTCCTACGCGGTGAGCCGCACGATAAACACGTATCGGGTCCTTTTGGCAGTGGTACTAGTGAGCAGCGTTGTGTAGGCCTGCAGATTCATTCAGCTTCTGTCAGCTGCAGAGAGTTGCGTATCAGTCTACGGAAGGCTCTTCAACCCCCAGGCTAGACCGTTCCCTACCGCGGGTACACCGAGAGACCTCGGGCACCAAGGGGTGCAGCACCGAAAGGGCAGCCCCCCTTTTATTGAGGGCAGCGGGCAGAGGGACACTCCCGAGAAGACCCAGCGACTTCAGCAAGCTACACGGTGTTCGCATCCGCTCTTCAGCAGCCGCAGGCATGGAGGCTGCACCAGTCTGTGTAGATGTGGAAGTCAGGCAAGCTGAGGCCAGCCACAAAGCCAACCACAAGCCGGCCCCCAAGCTTGCCAAAGTCTCTCTTCAGCGCACAGTGAGCGGCAAGAAAGAGGTTCTACCGGAGCACATAGCAGCCATCAAGGCGCAGCTTACGGCCGAGGAGCTGCAGCAGTGTGATGATGCTATGCTGTCAAGATACATCCGGGCTACAGATGGGGATCTCAAGCATGTAAGTGAGGGCTTTGTGTAGGCTTTACTCACTGCTCACCCTCGGCTTGTCACTGCTGCCGTGAAGGCAACTGTTTGCCGCCTGCAATTATTTGCACAGATGCCCTGCCGCCCTGACTACTTTGCACCAGTGAACCTACTTACCTATTTGCGTCTTTGCAGTCCGTCAAGCGCATTCATGACACCCTGGCGTGGTGGAACAAAGAGCACCCGCAGAACATGGTGTGCACAGCATGCCAGCGGAGTCCCAAGTCCCATTACATGGTAGGTCGGCCTTTCGCGGGCCTGGACCCTGTTCCCTGCCCCTCCAGTTGTGCAGAGTGGATGTGCTAGTGCCCTCCCCCTGGTATTGATATTTCCTGCTCCTTTCTGGCAGTTTCCGGCAGTGCCTTGTTTGCAAAGCCCACCCACCCGGTAGTGGTGAGACGCTCCATCTGTCATTTATGCCTCCTGCCCTGTGCATGTCTCCTGCTGTGCAGCATGTGGTTGGCCACGACGTGCACGAGCGCCCCGTCATCTACAGCTGCCTGGAGCTGGCCACCAACCGCAACATCGAGGACAACCGCACGCACATGATAGCCACTTTCCAGCAGGTCTGCGGTGGGAGAGTGAC
This sequence comes from Parachlorella kessleri, assembly GCA_001598975.1. Classification (NCBI taxonomy): domain Eukaryota; kingdom Viridiplantae; phylum Chlorophyta; class Trebouxiophyceae; order Chlorellales; family Chlorellaceae; genus Parachlorella; species Parachlorella kessleri. Next base: position 17,377 of record BBXU01000446.1, read on the forward strand.
GTGTCTCATTGCTGCTTATTGCACTGGGGTTCAGGTCGGTGCTGCCGTTTGGCTTGTCCGAGTACCGGTGACGACTGACGTGAAGTGAAGCGCTGAAGCACGCATGTGCACATTGGCAAGGTCACTGGCTGGACCATGCTGAAGTAGCGGTAGGCACGCTAAAGAACCTTGGCGTCCCCTTATCAGGCTGTGGCAGTCCCCAATCCCCTCGTCATTAAACTTCTGAACCGCATTGCCCGCCTTGCATCCAGCATGAGCAATCTCCGCCTGCCTGCTCCATTGTTGCGTGCAGGCCATCAAACTCATGCCCGAGGGTGTGGAGTCGTGGTGCTGGGTGCTGGACTTCCATGGATTTGGCCTGGCAGACTGCGACCCGCGCCTGGCACGAATCTTCCTCAACCTGTCAGCTGCACACTACCCCGAGCGGCTCGGCCACTTCTTCATTGTATCGGCGCCCACACTGTTCAACACGCTGTGGAAGGCGATCGCGCCCATGGTGGACCCGGTCACACGGGAGAAGGTGGGTGGCTGGGGTTGACCATGCAGCGGAGGCGAGCGAGGGGCAGTGGGTAGGTAGGTCTCATTGTCGTGCAGGGGAGGTTTGGCAGCTGCATCGGGGAGGGCCTGCCAGCAGAGCGGTACTTTGTGCAGTCCTGTCAGCCATGGCAGGGACGTGGGCCTAGGGTGTGAGCTCCTTCAGTGAACTTGGAAGTCTGTCTGGGTTGGTACGATGGGCCAACATCTGCAGCCGGGCTGGCTGGTCTACAGGAGGCTGGGTTGGCTGTTGCAGGCGGCAGCCAGGCGCTGCAGCATAGCCACCATGGTTGCAGCCAGGCATGTTGTCCAATCTCAGCACTTTGTAGTTGTTTGTGGTTGCCTGCAGATCCACTTTGTGAACTTCGACAAGAAGGACAAGAAGAAGGCAGAGAACGCCAAGACGCGGGAGCTGATGCTGCGCTACTTTGACGAGGAACTGACCGACTGGCTGTTTAAGGAGATGGCCGAGAACCGCGACAAAGTGCGCGCCAAGCACAAGGCCTACAACTACCATGGTGACCGGGTGGGGCTGGACTTGTGGAGTGCGCTGTGCTTCCTGAGCGGAGCAGTCCCCCAGCAGCAGCTGCCCCGGTGCTTGGCTGGGCATGAAAAGGCACTTCTGCAACTGTAGCTCGGTTGGCTTGGGGTGGTTCGGCTGCATGCGGACAGGAGACCCAAAGCCCTTAGAAGTGGGCTGTGGTTAATGGGATCACTGAAAACGCTGCATGTGGGTCGCCATGCATGCCGCTGCCTTGCTGACTTGGGTAACCCGTGCTCCGCTGCCTTTCGCAGACCTGTCGCTGCTGGCGCACGAGGGGCCGGACCACGATGTGGTGCGGCGCAAGACAGAGGAGCGGGTGGAGGCCTCTTGCTGTTCATCGCACGACCTGCTGGGCTCGCCGCGCCTGCTGCGGCGCCTGTCCGGCCGGCCGGAGCAGCTGCTGCCAGGGCTGCAGGCGCTCCGGGTCACGCTCTGAGCTGGCGCTGGGAGCGGCAGGTGTGATGGATGGGCGGTGGGCTGAGGGTCGGAACAGGCTGGAGGTCAGTTGGGTCTGCTGATGTGAGCCAGGCATGGAGGCTTGGACGAGCCTATTGTCGCTGGTGCTGCTGGGCACATGGCGTGGCTGCTGGCTTGCTTTTCATACTAGGTAGGCATTGGGGACAGTTGCATGATTCAGAAGGGGGGGTGGCTGGCTTTCACAGCAGGAGGGCATGCTAGAGTTTGCTTCCTGGAAGTCAGGGTCGGGTTCAGGACGCAGCTGTGGAAACCTCAGATAAACCTGCAAAGATGGTCAGAGAGGTATTCGTGTGGTACCTAGGTACCATGGTCCTGTCCTGCTTGTTGGACCCTACAGGTGCCGGGGTGCTTATGTACAGTAGCAGCAATGGGCCAGGTATAGTCTGCTGTGCTCAGATCTCCAAGCCCGTTGAAAGACTGTCCCCTTGCAAAGTGTGGCAAAGGGAAGACTGGCAGGTGGTTTTGGATTCTTGAGCCTGTTATCAAGTGGGCCTGCAAACTTGCAATGCGGAGCTGATATTGCTGCCAAAAGTGTCCCCTAGGCAGGTCACTTATTCCTGCCTTGCTAGGCAGCAGGGCTGCCTGTCAGACTTCGGCATGTTTCATTGACTGTGTGCGGAATTGCAACAATGAATTTGGAAAAATGACGTGCTCCAAACCTCATCCATGTCCCCTTAATGTTTTCTGTAAGGACTGCCTTTTGGCCTAATTACCACACCCCCTTCCCTGTGTCGATCAGTCAAATGGTGGATGTCGTGTGCTCTTAAGCTGTTGAGACATCAAGTGGCCGGGCCTTGCCTGGCAGGCATACATACTTTTGTTTCTGTAAGCACTGCTTAGTTACATTCCTTCCTACCTTGGTATTATGCTCTACTACCATGTAAACACGCACTTGCACCCTACTAGGTAGTACCGCCCTGCTGGCAGCCTTGCCGGGAAATTTCACAGCCCTTGTCCCACTTGGCCACCAGTACTAGTTCAATGCCGGCCTGCATGCTGCTATGCTCCCTGGCAACCCTAGTGGCAGCCCCCCAATGCACAATAGCGTCGTATAGCTATATCCTATCTCCACTCTGCTCCCACTACCTGCCACCCTTTCTAAATAGCGCTGAAACTAGAACGTGCACTGGCGGTGGAAGGTTGACTGGCGGTATACCGGTGCAGGCTGGAGCCAGTGGCTGTGCAGCAAGCCCTGGGGAAGGTCATGCACCGTAAGCCCACAAGCTGGGTCCCCAATTCGAAAGCCATGCGTCATGCATGACTCGGCCTGCGTCTGAAATGCCCTCAGTCCAACTCATACAGGTCTTCCAGGTCATCAACACTCATGCTGCCCTCGCTCCCGCCATCTGCCTCATCCTCGGAGTCCAGCTCGATTCTGTGGCAGCTGAGACTCCCAGGTGCCTGCTGTTGTGGAATCGCGTGGCTGGAAGCAGCATTCACGGCGCTTACAGCCACTGCACCCGGCCTCCATGCGTCTCCTTGATCACCTCCCTCTGAGGGAGGCGGCACCACTTGCTGGCTGGCAGAGATGCAAGCACTATCGGCCATGCCGCCCTCCCCTGCTGGGAGTGCAGGCGTGCTGCTGCCGGTGGGAGGAAGGCTGGGGGTGGGGGCTGTGTTTGGCGCAGGCGCGGCGGTAATTTGAAGGACCGCGTCTTCCTCCCCCTCTGGCAGGGCGGGTGGCGGCTCCTGGAGCATGCCCATGCCTGCCAGCAACCCACCGCAGGCTGCACAGGGGCACACAGCCATGTGGCAAATTCAGTCAATGAGGTGGCTGCAGTGAGGTAAATTTTTCAGAGGATGTGGAAGCTGGCAGGCGTGCTATACAGACAAGTGATGGCAGCAACCAGGGGTGCAGCGTTCGGAGCATCCAGGCACACACTGGCAGTAAAATGTAGGACATTGCACCACCCCCCAAGCACCCCACACAAGCTAGCTCCCCTGTCCAGCCGCAGCTGCAGGCTCGCTAGCCGGCCCCAGGGTCCCCTCTTCGCCCCAGCCCAGCCCAGCCCGGGCCGGCCGTCCATGCACATCACTCAGTCTACACCCGCCGCACCTTCGCTTCCCAGGGGCAGTCCAATGGTGCCGGGGCCCTTGAGGGCCTTGACCTCCTCCCAGCTCAGCAGCGGTACCCGGTACGTCTCCAGGTACTCTGGCCCCTGCTCCTGGTACACTCCCAGCACCCGCTCCACCTGTGAGCAAATGAGCATAAAGAGTTGCAGGAGCACTTGCGCACACTTCTGCTGGAATGCACCCCTCACTTCTAGCAGGAAGGTACCACATGACTTGGGGTGTGCCCTGCTGTCCCAAAACCTCCCATTCTGCCCTTGACATTATGCACTGTGTTTGCCCCTCCCCTCCCCCCCCCACACCCCCCCACACACACATTACCACCCACTGCCAGTATGAAAGGCCTGCGGGTGGAGCTGGCTGGCACGACCCACCGTCTGCTGTGTGGCCTGGGGGTACTGCAGTATCAGGTCCAGCTCGGTGGCCTCCATGGTCAGCAGCTTGTCCATCACAGGCTCAGGCAGCTCAGGGTACTGCAGGGGGTACCCTCACCCACGCATGATGCTTGGCAGGGTTATGTATGGTGCACCTACCAAGTAGAAGAAAACAACACAAACGGACAACCGCATGGCTGGGCAGGATCGGAGGCTCAGCTGCTCAGAGAAGCTACTGTCCCCTATGGGACGCTTGGACATGAGCGCTTCCCGACACTCTCTCAGCTGGTAGAAGGTGTGAGCAGGTGGACACCATACAGGCAAGCTTCAGTCTTGCCATGTCCCATGGCAACTGGAGCGGCAGCATACAAACCTAGCTGCCGTGTTAAACCCCAAGTCCCAGCAGGATCACGTGTGCAGGCTCCATGCACAGTAACTTCTGACAGCCCTCCAGAAGAAGCCCACCTGCTCGTGTATGCGCTTGCGCATCCACTCGTAGTAGTAGTAGTACTTGGGGCGCTTGCGGAGGAACTCGGGGAGCCGCTCCTCCTTCTCAGCGGCCAGCAGGGCCTCCAGCCCAGCTGACCCACGCTCCTGCAGGGGGGCAGCAACAGTCAGGGCGTCCGACTGCTGCCTGCCTGTCTGTACTGCCCTTGCGACTCATCTGCATCTCATTGGTGTGCAGCTGACTTCCAGGGAGGACATTCCTGCACGTTGTTCACGTGCCGCCAGCTCCTCTCGCTGACAGGTGCGCTGAGCTGGGGAGTGCTGCTTGGCTGTCTGCCATCCACATCCACCACCTCCCACATGTGCCCCCGCTCATCTCCCTATTCCCGCAACCACGCACTTGCCTTGGCCATTCAGCCCTCTCACTGGTGACGCCCTCACCCACCTGCAGTGCTCGAGCACATGCCTCGGGTATGCGCCGCAGCAGGCGCTCCAGGGCTGCCTCGTACGCCTCCCTGGCCTCACACTCAGGGGCAGCAAACTCCAGCGCTTTGGCCATGGACAGGGCAGCAGGCACGTTGTCCCCCTCAGCCTCCAGCACTGCAGATTGCAGGGCCAGCGCGGCTGACCAGCAGGGCACCTCTACAGGCACAGCGGCAGCACCCTCGCTGCTGCTCTTGGTACCTTTGTTGCTGGGTACCAGCGCTTGGCTGCTGCTGCTGGTGCTGCTGCCGGCGCTGCGGGAGAGGTGAACCAGGCTGGCCTGCGGGCCATAGACAAGGGCCAGCCGCACATCCCTCAGGGCCAGCTGTGGGTGGCCGGCCCTCAGGTAAGCGGCCGACCGGAAGAAGGCAACCTCAGGGCGGCCGGGCTTGCGGCCTGTAGGCAGAGCAGGCACACCACACAAGCTGCTCAGGCGCAAACGTCCAGCTCATACCTGCCCAGAGCCTGCACGCGCCCGTGCCCTAAAGGCCCTCCATGTCCCGCGGTTCACTAAAATGCTCTCACGATCCTACTCACAAACGAAGCAAAGGTGGCCGCTCCGCTAGCCTGCCTGTCCCGTTGCCAATGCCACCAGTCTGCCGCTGCACCCTGCCTGCCACTCCCCCCTCGCGCCCAGCCCAGTCTAGTCCACCGAAATCGAAATGCCACGGCCACACTGGGCCCCCACCTCGTGCCCAGGCGGCACACATGAGGTCACAGGCCTCCTCCCGCCACCCCTCTTCCAGCACCCCCTCGAGCTGATGCTGCAGCTCCTCTGCCAATAGCCGCCGCTCGGGAGGGATGGTCTTCAGCAGCAGCCCATCGCGGCTGGACAGGGGATTGGGAGCCTGGGCGTCCTTTATCAAGCGGGACCAGTACTGCACAGGCACTCAGGAGCCTGTGTCATGCAGGCTTCTGACCAAGGAGGGAATGCAGACCGCATGCACCTCGCCATGCGGGGACTGGTATCGCCGCCCTGCTGTCACTTGGACACCTGGTTTAACCTGACACAAGAGCGGGCATGAACCTCATCTTCGCATGATGGATTCAGCCGTCACCCACCTTGGCCAGCCAGCTGCAGGGCAGCTGGTCGACTGTGAGCCGCAAGGCCGCAAGGATCTCCTGCTGGCAGCCCTTGCAGGCTGCCAGCCCCTGCCTCAGCACTTTGATAGCCGTGAGTGGCGAGCCCAGTGCCAGCCAGGCCTGGGCCTTCCTGTAGTAGGCTTTGGCTAGCTGAGGCAGGCAGCTGGTGTCACCCTGTGCTGCCTGGTGGGCCAGCAGGGCCAGCGCACGCTCGGCAGAGGTTAGCGCATCTTCCGGCTGACCTGCAAGGAAAAGTCAAGCTGACTCACCAGTTAGAGAAGCAAGTGTGGCGATGGCCAGCCTAGATGCAAAGTACTGATTGGGGTGCAGGGGTGCATAACTCAAAATGTCGGGGGTGACGTGGGCGGGCTTGCTCACCGCACTTGAGGGACACTGCGCTGCTGTTGCAGAGGGCAAGTGCGTTGCCTGGGTCCAGGAGCACCATCTCCTTATAGAACGCAGCTGCCTCATCCAGCCGTCCAGCTTTGAACGCTGCGACAGAGGAGGAAAGGAAGGGGCACGCCTCAGAAGGCCTTCGTCCATGTCCGTGATGTCGGGACGGCTGGAAAAAGTCAGACATGCGCGGCTCACCTGCATCGGCTGCAGCCTTGAGGTCAAGGCAGTCTGCAAACATAGTCGACAGAGGTTCTGACTACCACTTTGCTTTCTGTGATGGTTGCCTTGGTTCGGCTGTCATGAAAAGGCGCTCTCAGCGAAGGGGTACTGGGAGGTGCCCGGTACTATTAAACAAACACTCCCTCCCTAACGAACACTAGGAGGGCGTGATGAGAAACTCGTCAAAATACATCTGATTTTGCCAGTCAAGGTCCGCACGACTAACCTTATTAGTAAGGCCTAATCGGCTAGGTGTAAAGGAACGTTGCGACAACCGTTGCAACTGTTAACAAGTGTTGGCTGCATCACATGAGGTCAGCCATGCTGTCGCTTCTTTCGTCACACGTCATGCAGCGACTAGGCAGCCCGACCAACCTGGGCTCAAAGCGTTTTATCGGCATTGCAAGCCTGCTGCAGCGCCTTCCTAGCCTTAGAGTGCTACAAACAAGAGAGTTCAGGCCTTGTGCGCCTGTGGCTATGGGCCGACGCTCCGCCAAGATAGCCACAAGAAAGAACAAGGCAGACGCAGGTGCAAGTTTGCAGCATGCCTTCACGTGCGGTACTGATACAGCAAAGCAAGCCCCAGGCAGTAAACTCATTCTCTACTACTTCCTGGCTTGCAGCCAAGGCTAAGCTGTACGGCAAGCTAGGTAAGCCTGCAAAATAAGCAAGGTTGACTTGTCACTGTGCCTGGAGCCTTGACTGCTGCTGCTGCTGTACAGCTGCAACTTGGACTATTTAGTCCCGAAGCTGCTGTGTCAATTCAGCCCAACTGTCTAAGCCGGGCAGTGGGTGCTGCAGGGAAACTCATAGCGCAGGCCGTGAGGGCTGGCGGCCCCGACGCAACTGCGAATGCAAAGCTACGAGAAGTGCTACAGCAGGCCAAGCTGGCGCAGCTGCCTACTGACATTATAGACCGCAACATTAAGAAAGCATCAGAGAAGAACGCAGCGGACTTTGCAGAAGTGACATATGAAGCCTATGGGCCTGGCGGCTCCGGCTTTGTCATTGAATGCCTCACAGGTGAGTTCCCCTGGAAACAGGGGAAGTCCCTGGGTGTGTTTCAAATGAGAAGTGGGTGTGGATATGTGCGGATCCATACTGGCCAGCCTGCAGGCGCAGCACTGGCAGGTACAGCTGTCATTGGGAGGAAGCAGTAGGTTAGACTGCTTGGGTTTTCACAGCCCACATCGAAGCTGCTTGTGCATGCTCTCCTGGAGCTACCTTCCGCCAGCTGTGCCAGCAGCCCACCCCATAGCTGTTCCCAGCCCTGCTGTGGCTGCCTCCATCCTGCTTGAAGCCTATGGGTTAATTATCCGGCTCAGTGACCCATCAACCCAACTGCACCTGCACAGACAACGTCAACCGGTCGGCCTCCGAGGTGCGCACTGCCATCATAAAGAGCGGCGGCAAGGTAGCGGACCCAGGCAGCGTGCTGTTCAACTTCCAGCGCCAGGGCCTGGTCATGGTGGACGCTAAAGAGGACGAGGACAAGGTAATTTGCCACCCAATGAGTGACGTGTGAAGAACCTCAGGCTGTTGTTGTACTGAATATCAAAGGGTATTGCTTACAATTTCTGGGGCTCGACCGTTCATGTTAAGGCACAGCCATCTGTTGATTCCTTTTTGCTGTCCCAGCTGAGAGCAAACACATAGACCCGGCCACCACAACTTTATGCAGTTGCACACTGCTGTCCTTCGCTGCACAGGTCTTTGAAGCAGCCATGGAGGCAGGGGCGTCGGACGTACAGCCATCCAAGGATGACGATGGCAAATTGGAAGGTTACAAGGCAAGCGGAAGCTGCAGCTATTCTTTGTGGACTACCTTGCGTCACATAGGAGGTCGCAGTGCCCCTGCTGTCGGCCCCTGTTCAAACCAAGTACCTCTGAACCCGCCCACGAAGCACATTGCACATACCATGCATGGGCGCCCCAAGTTACCCATGGCCAGGCCCGCTTAACCCTCGCCTTATGTTGTCTTCCCACCGACCAGGTGCTCATGAGTGTGGAGGAGTTTGGCACGGTCAATAGCGGGCTTCAGGAGCAGGGCGTGGCCATCAACCTGGAGGGATCTGGCCTTGTCTACATGCCACTAATGTTACAGGAGGTGGACGACGATGCCCATTTTGAGGCCAATGAGGCCATGCTAGAGCGGCTGTTAGCAGTCGATGATGTGGATGCTGTGTACACCAACTGCGGGGGCCTGCAGTGAGGCGCACTGCTGGGAATGGGTAATAGAAAAGAGTTGGTAGAGATGGTTGGTGGCCATGGTTGGAGGAGGTTTCTCAGTGCGAGCTGGCTGTGCACGGTGCGCCTGCTGGCATGCTGTGGTCCGCTCTTGCAGGCTTCATTGTAGGAACCATGTTACATCAATACACAATATGCATACCGTGACTGACATGCAGTTTATGTGGGTAGGGTTCGTATGACACCAATTCGGACAACGAAGACTTATCAATATTCACAAAAGACTTGTATGCCTCTCTGCCAGCAGCTTGCCAACGACCTTGAGTATCAATAGCCCCCAAGCTCACCCGCCAGCAGCCCAAAATTCCAGCTCTGCCAGCGTGGCGTCGAGACAAGTCACCAGCTTGTGCTGTCCTCTCACCAACATCCGGGCGGCCTATGGTCCCTCGCCTACTAGAACTCGTGCTTGGCTACCACTCGAAGGCCCTCAGGAGTCTGCTCCACCTCTGGCCAGTAGTCAGGTGTCTCTGTCTGCATCACAGACCGAGGTACAGAGTTGGTTCCCTGGTCCCTGCAGGGTTGTTCCCCTCATGCGTACATCCATTTTTGAAAGCTCCTAGCAGCAGTTAGCTCTGGTTAACATGGCTAGAGCAACATTTTCTGGGGTCGGACTGGGCTGGCGTTGCACACTGCCAACTTTGCTGTGGCCCACTGAACACACAGCAAGTGCCCATCCCGCTTACCAGGTCATATCCATTAAGGGAGAAACCTGTGTGCAAGTTCATTTCTAAAAGCGTTTTGCTGTCGTATGTGGGGGTAAGCTCCTTGCCCTGCCAGAACAGCTGCTGTTTCTCCACCGGTATCCCTGTCTTCTTAGCCACCTCCTGCTTAATATCCTTGATGGTCTGCTCGTACTTTACCCTGAACTCATCAGTTTGTTGTGTATGAAACGTCCAACGCTGACAAGGCCAGGGCCAGGCTGATCGCAGGGAGCTCCAAGTCAGGCATGGTCAAACATGACATCCCCAAGCGACACACCTGACGTCCACCGAGGTGGGAGGGTATTGCTTGCCCTTCCTCATATTCACGAAAATCTGGTTTCCCAGGTTGTGCTGGCCCATCGACGCTGCACAAGGCGGCAGACGTGTGTGAGAGCGATTGGCCTATGTTCGGCAGGGCCAGCGGAAGATAACTCACCCATGGCTGCGTATGTTGGCTGATGTTCTTGCCGACCGAAATGCTGAAGACACGATCTTGCGGTGCACAGCTGGCTTCGGTCTCAAAAGACTGTTCTATCTTTCTTCGCTGGGGCGCATCAACATTGGATTTGGAGGCAAGTCACCCTGGAGTGCAAAGCATAGTGGTATTGGTGGCAGACAGTGCAAACAGGGTGGAGATAGGTGTGTACCAGTACTGACAGGGCTGGATGCAGTCATGCTTTGGGGTCTTGCCTGGGTTTCTAAAACTCACTCGGAGACATACTGGGCCAAATTTGGCCCAGCAGGCTTCCCCACGAGACAAGCTAAGGCCACTGGAACAGAAAATAAAGTTGAAACGTGATATTACGTTCCAAGCTCCTTTGCACCATGGTCGAGAAATGAACCTACATGTGAACAGCTGCCACACTACTCGACCAGGATGTGCTTCTGACGTTGACATGCAAGCAATGCACATCACCCCACCGCTGGCAAAGGTGCCCTTGCCAAATGCTGCCTTGATTGTATAGTGCTTTCGCATCATCCAAAGGCTTTTGAAACCCTGCCTAAGAGAAGTCTCAGAAATCAACAGGAGGCTGTGCCTGTCGGAAGTGCAACCTAGCTTATAGGAGGGTTGAACAGCCGTAAGGGTCAGGCTCCCCAAGTGGATCCTAACACTGCCACAGTAGTTGACAGAAGAGGCAAACACTTAAAGCATGAGAGGTCATCAGAATAACAAGTTGCAACAAATGGCTGGTAACAATGCCTGAGTCGCAACAGCACATTTAAAAAAATGCAGCAACATCAGTGCTGTAGCACTTGCAGTCTAAGCGCCTCGCACGGCCACTACGCAAGTCGGCATGCGCAGCTCCTCACTGGGATTTCTCTAATGCTGCCGGTTCTGCAGATGCCTTCTTCAGAGCTGGGAACAAAATGTGGTACCAGTCATCCGTGGAGGCAGCCCACGACATGAATGTGCTATCTGCAGCAAGGGTGAACAAATCTGGCCAAGGCCTCAAGACAACCAGTCACGATCACATTTGCCGCACAAACAGGGCCGCACAACCCACCATGCCCTGCCATGGCTAGTTCAGGAGCCACCACAACCACCTGTGCTGAGGTTTGCAAGCATGCCGACACAAAGGAGCGTAGGCACGCAAGTTGGCACAGATGCAAGGAGGCATGGAGGCGACAGCACGCACCTACTATTGTGACCATGTTGACGAACAGAAGGTGGTAGCGCACAGGAACCACTTTGAAGTTCAGTGTTTGTAGTGGCGGCCAAATGACCACCTCTGCCCCAAAAGTGGGAAGGAAGTCCTTGCTGATCTTCTCTTTTGCCTCCGCCCACGTCCCTCCCTCACCCAGGGTCATATGTGTGAAGTACCCTGCAGGCAGTACATGAACACCCTGTCAGAGTTCAGTGACACAAGATAACACCTCGCACATAGACGCCAGGATGCGCAGTGAAGCAGGAGTTGTGCTGCCGCGTACCCAGAACATGCAGAGGGCCAAAGATGGCAGTGTCGGCAATAACCTGCAGAGGCAGCAAGGCAGCATTCTCAGCCAGCTCAGTAGGCCGTACTCTGAACTGATAGTGTGTAATATTAATAAGCAAAAGAGGCGGCACCGGCCCAGGCAGCCAAGTCCAAGTACCTTGAAGGTGATGAACTTCGCACTCCCAGGAACAAACCATGCTTTTGCCATGCGGTCCAGCCCAATATACCATGCATGTCCAAATGGACCTGCAAGCACAAGCAAGACCGAGTAAGCTTGGTTCGACTTGAAAAACCTGACGGGGCACTGCGTTCTTGCACTTCCCTCAGTAGCGGGACATGAGATTTCCAAGCAGGCCTGTCAAATCACCAGCCAAGAGCACTATACTCACCTACAGCAGCCGCTCCGTAGGCCGCAGTCAGCAGCCCCCGACGAAGGTCGTAAGCAGGGACTTTCTCCACCCTCTGCGCTATGGCGTCACCTAAGCCCCTGCACCAAGACATGCAGTGTTAAACTATATCAACCATAAGAAAAGAAGCGAACAAGCTGACACTTGCCAAAGAGCTCCAGTTGATACAATTTGCGTCGCCAGTGGGTGCCGCTGTAGCGCTGCATTGTACAGCCTGAGGCCAGCACCCAAAAACGACATGACAGTGAAAGGCGGTAGCCGTATAGTCTGCAAGCTGGCAGCGTTAGGGCACCTGCATGTCACTGCTGCAACATGCTAACGCAAAATGTGTGACGCTGGGGGATTGCATGCCTTTCACACGGGAAGAGCGGTGCATTTGTGGAAGGCTACTGTTCAGGTACAGTCGTAGGGAAGAATGACGGGGCGCGCTGCGGGGCACGCTGCGAAAGGCAAAAGCTGCTTAGCTGTTGTGCCTTCTATTTTGCTTCCCTTACGCTAAAAGGTCTAACGTAGATTTCGGTGGCAAGCTCTCTAGCCGTGCGATGTTCTTGCTCAGGTGTTAGCTTAGCCTTGTGATCGGACAGTGGGGGCGTTGAGGCAGCCATGGGCAACCTGCCCACCAAGGCGGAGGAGGGCCTTAGCAAGACCGAGCTGGAACGCATGGAAAGGAGGTGGGTAGGACTGCTGTGCAGTCCTGCTAAAGAGCAGCGTTGGTTAAGCAGCGTCCTTCACCTTATGAGCTGTAGGCTACAACAAAGATAGAGTCGCCCTGCTTGTGCAGGATTAAGCGCCTGGGCCGGGGCGAGAAGGAGCTGGCACAGTCTGATTTGCAGATGATTCCAGAGCTGGCAGGGAACCCTTTCATGCCAGCGCTCTTCAAGATGTATGATCAAGACGGTGATGGCTACATAGATGCCTCAGATATGCGCGCCCTCCTTGAAAGCCTGATCAAGCTGTCAGATGAAGAGGAGCGCTACAGATGTAAGCTCGAGCCTAGGCGCGTGTGCCGACTGCCGGCTGCACCCAGTGCGCCCTTCCTCCTGCCTGTGGGGGAAGCATGCCAGCAGGAGTGATATGTGGCTGCCAAAATTGATACTGACTAGTGTGCCTGGCGGTGTTGCAGTCGCTTTCCGCATCTTTGATGCGGACGAGGATGATTTTGTGACAGACCAGGACCTCCTCCGCTGGCTGCAAGCAACCAACAAGCGTGGGCTGTCACTCCCCCAGCTCGAGCAGATCGTGGCCAACACTATGCACCAGTACGACGAGGACCGGGATGGACAGCTTTCCTACGAGGAGTTTAGGACCCTTGTGTCAGCAAGTAGCACGGAGGGCAACCTCGACCTGCACTTCTAGGCTGCCCAGGGTAGCGGCAACTGGAACTTTGGCCAGGCAGGAGCATTGCTTGGCATCCTCAAACAAATTTTTGCACTGTAGTTCCCTTAGGCAGGTCGTTCAGTACAGTGCTGGCTTGTACATTTCGTCCCTCTGTCCCCACTAGTTCTGCCCAGGTGTTTGGCTGCGTTGCAAGTTTGTGCTTCTGGCTGCTGCTTCAACATATCGTGTGAACTCGTCCCTCTTTCTGTGGTGGGTGGACTCTAGCTCGCCCTGCATAGCACCAGGTTGCTAAACATGCTGACAAGTTACTCTTTAACCTTGCCGCACCCCGGAGGCAGGTGTGTAAGTCACCCTGTCTTGTAGGTGTCGGCCAGTTCTGGGGCACTAGCGCCAACAACGCTGGGCTGTGGAATGCAAAGAAACTGGATTAGGTGGCGCTGTGAGTCCGCACCTGCTTCTTCATCTGCTGGACATCACCTTCTTTCCAGGCATACTCGCTGTGTGACACCGACTGGAAGTGGCATGCCCGCTCTACATAGCCGGGGTTCATCGATCGCCACACGCTGCGGCTGATTTCCTGCACAGGCCAGGCGAACGGCTTCCTGAGCGCAAGAAGGTGGCTGATTCCCACACGGTTGGCCACTCCGGTCTGCAAGGCCAGTTCACATACTTTCTTTGCAACTACTCATCTGGCGCCTTCGCACCTGCAGCCGGTCCTTGCTAATGCTGGCAGCCTCCTCGCCTTCTATTGCCTCCCCCGACCCCCGCTGTATCAGACGCTCAATTTGCCTTAGCTGGGACTCTGTTGCTGCTTGGGCTGCTGCTGAACAGCTTGTTGTCTCTTCCTCCAGCACCTGAGGCTCCTCAGGGAGCGTGAAGTGGCCCAACTCCAGCTGTTTCATCAGCATATTGTAAACGGCCCGCTCCTCCTTTTTTATAGTCTCAGAAATTGCAGCCGACTTGCTGGCGTTCAGAAAAGAGGTCCGGCCCTGCCTAGGGGTCTCTTTGCCCATTGTGCAGCGCCTTGCAGTCGAACCGAGGCGATGGAGCTGCAAAAGAATCGCCCAGCCGATTGAAGAGAGCGGGGGACGCCGAGCCTTGGTCAGTGTAAAGCTGGCAGCAGTCAAATTCTGTAAGTGGGCAGGCTTCTCTACTGTCCAAGGTCTCCCGCCAAGAACCCGCCAGTGGAGTTTTCACTGGCGATCGCACCAGGTTAATTCCCATGAGTAATTCGTACATGCATGAATACAAGTCCGCTAATCGGCAGACAAACTGCCACAGCTCGAACCTGTTCAGCACTTTTTAGTACGTATCATGGGGAGCAAACAGCCCACTTTGTCCATCGCTGCCACAGCATACGCTCAACAGACCGGATGGCGCAGGGGGCAAGAGCTCATAGACGCCCTTCCATATGTTGATGCCCTCAGCCCTGGGGAGAAGCAGGCTGTTGACAAGCTTATAGAGGAGGAGGTGCGGCTGCTGCCGGCCTGCTAACATAAAGATAGCTGGTCGTGCAGGACTGCCAGGCTTGGGGTGGCGCTGACTGCTCTCGACTGCCATAACATGCAGATGCGGCGCAGCACAAAGCGACCTGCTGACTATCTCAAGGAGCTACCTGCAGTTCCTGACCCAATTTTCCAGGTGAGGGGGTTGCGTTAGGTGCAAAATGTCTTGCAGGAAAGGGCTCCTTGTCAGCTAAGCAAGGTGTTGGGCTCGCACCTGCCTTCGCATACAAATAGCCGGTGGAGCCTCCAGCAGGGCGATGAGATACTGGAGAACGAGATGAGCCGCATCGATGCTGGCGAAAAGATGGTGGGCATGGACACCAAGCGGTACAACCTGGACCCGCCACCGCCAGCGAAGCGTAATGACTATGCAGCCTGGCGGCAGGCCCTGGACAATGCATACAGCCAGCTGGAACACCAGTACAACCGGTGCGTTAATATGTGGAAAGCCTGCAGCTAGACTAGGACTAGCCTGTCCGTAAGTTTGTTCAAATGAAGCAGACGTCCTTCGTGCCCGCTAGGACTTGTTGATTGCTGGTGGCAGGCAATGCAAAGGAGGAAAGGTTGGGGTGAAGGGCACTGCTGGGGCTGAGTGCACTTGTGCTCTGGGGCTTGCCTGACTTGTTTGGTTGTGCCGGCACATGGTGAGACCTAGTGGGGTTGGCCTGAGCCGATTAAGCTGCGCGCATGGTTAGTAAGTGCCTTGGTCGTGCAAAGTTTTGCTTAGGTTCACCCTGTGCTGACTGGCCAGCAGGGCCCTGAATTATGGGCCTTGCTTGCCTTACAGTGTCTTCTAAAGTTGCTTTCTGCCCCGCTGCCCGTATACCAAGAGTCATTGGTTGTTGAGCTGCTGCAGGCTGCTCAACTTGGAGCTGTTGCTCAAGTTTGGGCCCGACACCTGGCGGGTGCAAAACGATGCATTGGCGGTGTCTGTGAAGCAGCTACAAGAGGAGCTGGTGACAACACGCCGGCAGATTGAGGGGCTCAACCGTGAGCGCAAGCTGCAGCAGACAGCCGCAGGCAAGCAAGGGGGAAGGATTAGGCGCGAGGGGTGCCGCATGTGGTGAATGCCAATGGGCCTCTCTAGCCACACTGTGTCAGCTGGCTGACCTTTGGTGGCAGTGAAGGCCCACTCCTTACCTGACTGTGTGTGACTGACATTCCCGACCGTGCAGTGCCACGTTGGCCACCCGAAATGTATGTGCTCTGGGCGCAAGAAACCCTGGTCGACTCTTCCTTCCTCTTAAGCTTGGCTTGTGGTGTGGCACATCCTCCCAGCTTGCCAGCTGTAGCATATGAAGTTGTTTAGTTGACGGACTTCAGCATTTCCTGCCCGTGAGCAGGCAGGGAGCTTGCCAAGCTAGAGGAGGAATACCTGGGCCTGGTGCACAAGAACATGGAGATCGAGGCAGCCTGCCGGCAGATCGAGCGGGAGATTGACACCACCCGGGCCACGCTGGGCACACCCGCAGACGGTAGCACTGATGGCGTCGCAGATGCTGCTACTGGTGCTGCTGCTGGCATTGCTGGTGGTGAGGGGCAGCCAAAGAGTTCAGCAGAAGCAGCGGGGCCGGCCGATTCTGGGGAGGGTCAGGAGGTGCAGCATATGGAGCAGCAGGGGGAGCCAGCAGCTGAGCAAGAACAGGCAGCACCAGTTGGGCAGGCAGCAGAAGAAGCCCATGACATTGCGGCCGGGGTAGGCCTAACGGAGCAGCAACAAGAGGAGGCCGGCAGGGCAGCAGCAGCAGCGGATGGTCCCGTGGTCCCAGCTGCTGATGACGCCATGCAGGAGTGATGGTTGGCCTGCTCTTTGCCTTGGCCCGTTGTGTGCGCCCCGGGTAGCGCTAGAGGGCGAGCAAGGACAGCTGTGAGCGCACGCTGTCGGTTACATGGCAATGTACGTTGCTGAGCACCAGGGGATATGCACTTGTGAGGTTTACAATTCCCCCCGTCATGGGGTTCAACTTGCACCAATGCAGTGCAGGATGCACATGTAACAATCACCATCACACAGAGCAGCCCACGGCCACAACGGCATGCGTGTACACAGTCATTTTGCAGTTCTGGTCCACTAACGAGTTCCAGGTATAGCTGCCAGGATGTTTGGACAAGGCAGATGCCCTGGGGAAACAGGATCGCATCCGACCACCGTCAAGCAGTATCATTGAAGTTCAGCACCGATAACGCGCTTTTCAAGGGCAGCCTGCTACAATATGCGTAGTAAACTTTGCATGCCGCCCTTTCTGACCCAGGTTAGCTAACCCACAGGTTGCACTCTTTTTCACGCCGCCTGGACAGTCTCACCCAAGCTAAAGAACCAGATTGAACTTCCAGCGGCATTCAAGAAAGGCCCCCATAAACAACCCCCTCGCATCTTCAAGAAACTCTGACATCATGGCCTCAGTCATCGGGCACTGCTCCTAGCAGCAGGTGTTACGTACGTTAATATAGCGCCCCTGTGAGTCTCACACACGCGGCCTGCCTTCACAGCCTGTCCCTGCCCTGCTGTCGCTCTTTCTCCCGCACCTTGCGGTCAAATTCATCCAGCTCCATGCGTGCCTCGCGACTCTTCTCCTCTAAATATTTCCTGGGAGAGAGGGGGGGGGAGCATGCACCTCATTACCAGCAGAAGCCTCGGCTGCTGGCAACCAGGCAAGCAGTGGGGGTCCAGTGACCCAACTGTCCAACCTCGGGATAGAAGCAGGATCCCAGCGCCTGAACATTCGTGCCCATACGCGCTGCAGTATCACCGCACATCACGCACCTGAAAAGGGCATCTTTTGGACGGTCCCCTCCCGTCACAGCTTAATGGGTGTGCCCTTATCGAGCATTCTAGCACACATGCATAGCTTGGGCAGCCAATGCCACACATAACCTCACCTGTCCGGCTTCCGCCGAGCGGCCTCGCCTGCGCTTTGCACGCGCTCCCCGGCTTCGCTTCCCAGCCCCACCAGGTACTTGCCCACACCCCTGAGCGCGTCGGGAACCGCCCTCAACAGGCCTCTGAGCACCTCTGGCAGCTCAACTTCCGTAGGCTCTGTCAGCGCGATGCGCTCAACCTGAACGGGCGTAAAGTGGCTACCACGTGAAGGCTCAGTCCCGGCCCAGTTTCGGCCCAGTCCAGTCCACATGTCAGGAGGCACCCTAGGCTTCCATGCCAAGCCATGCTTCTGCCTGCCCAGCAAGACACCACACGCTGCATCACACACAAGACACCAAATGACCCACCACAAAACGCGGCAGCTGGAGAAGTCCACATTCCCTTTAGCCCCTTGTCCCACCTGCACGTGTGCAACGCCCACAGCAATGGAGAGCCACACGAAGCCGTCCAGCTCCAGGCCGTTGGCAAGGTAGGGGAGCGCATACAGGAAGGCGTAGGTGTAGTACAGGGTGGCTGAGTCCTCGTCGTCGAACGCTGCAAACACCCAGGCCTGCAGCAGGGCAGGGGGTGGGGCACAGCATGCGGCCTGGGTCTCCCGCAAAAGGCAGCCAGCATGGTGGAGTCCAGGAGACCTCTCACCTTTGTGTCCCATATGTGCCACACAAGAGATCCAAGGCCAGTTGTCAGGGCAGGGCAAGCCTTGCCACCCTACAATCCAAACCTTTCCTGGAAGCTCACCAGCCAGTTGAGGAAAGGGAGGAAGCTGAGCACCCCCATGACTGTCCACCTGACACCCTCAGCGCCTTGGTCCTGGTTTGGCCTGGCAAAGCGCTGCTCGTTGCGCTCCTTGGCTTCCCCAGTGAGGATGGGTAGCGCTGAGAAGGGCACTACCAGCAACCACGCAACGCCCAGGGCCGTCTGGATGCTGGACTGCAAGTCGCTGGGCAGGTTATATAAGCTGGCCTGTGGACGGGCCAGCTGCCTCAAGTAGGGTTTAGCTGGCCGCTTCATGAGTCTATGAGCACTGTGCCAGGGGCCCAAACGTTGGTTGCTATGAGTGTGCGAGCCAGCATGTATATGACGACCCAGCAGCTGTGGCCTCGGAGGGCCTTGGGCTAACCCAGAAATCATGGCAAGCGACGGAACTGTTCAGTAGTCTCCTGATGACGGGGCGTGCACCTAGCGAGATGGCCAGACTATGGTCGCATAACAGGGGGGTTAGGTGGCTGCTCCACAGACAGTATAAATCATCAACTTTTGTTTCAAACTCGGTTTAGTCTAATACCAAGAAGGGCGAGAACTTCCAGCCAGTGTTGGTGCCAGCGTGGCAATCTTGTAGATTTGGGGGGCTCTGCCCACGGTCTCCGAAAGACTCGGAGCACGTTTATTTCTGCCCAGCCTGCCTGCCGCTACTTCCATTCGACACTGCTCTTTTTTTCTTACTTCTTAGCTTGCAACACCTTGCTGCTCACGCCTCCGGTGCTCCGAGTCTTTTATGGAAGCCCTAGCCAGCAGTACTCGGCTCAGAGGGTGCTCCAAGGCCGGACTTTCGTCTCGCTTGCTGCCAAGGAGGGGCCGGGCTGGTTTCCAGCGCCACCCTATCCCAGCGGTCCAGGCGGTCCTAGCCTTTCCTCCTGACCCAGCCCTTTTAAGGCAGCCTCCTGCCGATGCCGGGACGGGGGAGGCCCTGATCACCCAGCCCAGGCCCGCTAAGAGCGCGGCCCCGGCTCCAGCTCCAGCAGTCACGCAGCAGTCCATCTCCCTAGCCACCAGTGGCTGCACGCTCATTCTCTCTGCACACGGCAGCCTCAGCCTGAACGATGACAAGGGGCGCCTGCTGGCCAAAGCTGAGCTGCAGCTTCCACAACCCCATGAGCCTATGCGTCTAGTCTGGCAGCGCCTACTTGAGGGTTACGTCAGTGAGGCAGTGGTGCAGTGGGGACCGCCCGACTCCCCTGTAGCCGAGCTTCTACTCAAGCCCCCAGCAGAAGCCGGGCAGTGCTGGTGCCAGGTGTGTGACTACGAATGCATTGCTTTGCTGGCTGCCTTTGAAAGTCTTGAGGACAACTGGAACTCCAAACCACAGCGTGCTCCTGCCGCTGTGCACGTGCTAATTCGGACAAAGAAATGCACTTGCTCTTATGCATGATCTTGAGTATATATCCAGCCCTGCTCTGCAGTCCCTAAGCCAAGGTTTTGTGCTGGAGCTACATGTCAGTCGCCAGCATGCCAAGACTGCAGAGCTGGCGGTAGAGCTTGAGCCGTCCGGGCAGTGGTGAGGACATTGTTGGAGGCCAACAGCTTGCACCTCTATGATGTAGTGTCCAAGTGGAACTGGGCAAGCACAGGCAGTACAACGCCAGTGAAATACTGTTTTATATTTGCGTGACGCATGGCTCCTCATGCTGTCACTGGGCTTCCGGATTCTTGGGTTCGCATCCACATTGTTGCGGACTGAACTCTGCAGGTTTGGCGGCGGGCACCTCATCCGTCAGCTGTGGCCCCTTAACCAGGCGGCCCTCGAGCTTGGACCCTGGTATGCTTTTGATAACGGGCCCAACGGCCTGAACAACATTGCTGGCACCCACTGGGTGACTTCAAAGGGCCTGCTCGTGATGATAGACCCCGACCTGCCCTTCCTGCACGTGGGCATGAATGCGCCTCTGGCCAAGAAGAAGCAGCGCAAGTGGGGCGTGGGCATCCAGAACATGGGGCGCGAGCACCTGCCGCTCAGGTAAGTCTCCCACATCTTGCACTTCTGTCTTGTCAGGCCTGATTCATGAAAGTAATATTGCTTGGTTTGCCTGGCTTGTCTTTGCCATTTTTACAATAAGGGGTGACCTTCTCCACCTTCTCCACCAAGGTTAGGCACACAAACGAGCGGGTTCAGGTGAACTCTGGGAGCTCAGCCCTGTCAAGTGTGAGAGCCAAGCCAAACTGTGACTGACGTGTTGCTGTGCTGCCATGTGCAGCCTAAGTGGCCTGCCCGGCGACCAAGGTGATGGCCTGCTGCGGATCCAGGCGCGAGAAGGGTACAATGACCAGACTGTCCACCATCCCCTGCTGGACTGGGAGCCGCCAGAGGCGCGGATGGAGCCACCCACTGGTACGCCGCGGATTTGTTGCTGGTTACAACCATGCCTGGCCCTGCCAGGCCAAGGAAGGTCAAGTGCCAGCCTGCAGTAGCGTTTGGCACAATGAAGTCGTGTGCAGCTTCAAGGGGCCAAGCTCCTGGTTCTACACACCAGAGTGGATGGGACCTGGTTATTTCCTGTTGCATCTGGCTATTTCTGGTGGGGTCCTGTCCAATGGCCAAGGATGGGCACTGTTACACGCTGCAGGCCGGCTGGAGGGCTACCTTAGCGTGCGCGTGGCACTGTGTGCTACCGCAAATGCCAAGGACGCCTGCCTGATGGCGCTTCGTACCCTTATACCGCCTATGAAGGCAAGTGCAGCAGCGGCTAAGCTTAGGAACCTGTAGTAGGGCATAGCTATTGGGAAGCGTATCCCTGCTGCGCTGCCTTGTGCTGATGGTTTCCCCTTGTAACGTGCTGACTGTCCTATACTACTTCTTTTACACTTATGGCTTTTATTAAGCACAGCAGAAAAGGGTTGTCTAGCTTAGTTGGGATCCCCCCAGGAGGGACAGTCCAGTTTGTTTGGGCGCTGTATGCCGTATGCCAGTGTACTCGCAGCATCCTGGGGCCTGGATCAACCCAGCATTCCGTGTCCCTTGCGTGCAGCTGCCAGCCCAGTCGGTGCTCAAGGCCCCCATCTGGACCACGTGGGCCCGGTACAAGACAGACGTTGACCAAGCCAAGGCAAGCGGTACCCTAGGTTATGGCATATTGTGCCTGTGGTCCGCTGAAGATGCAGCCTTGCCTCTGCCCGCTGTCGAAGGTTGGCGTGCTGCGAACGTATCTGTGTGCATCTTGCCGCGGCCCAAGGGCGCAAGTTGTGATGTATTGCATGTTCTGCAGGTGCTGAAGTATGCGCAGCAGATTGTGGATAGGGGGCTGCAGCGCAGCGTCATGGAGATCGACGACAGGTTGGTGGGTTTTAATAGGGCTGGAGCTGCATGAGTTGCATTGACGGGCAAAATGATGGATGGCTGATTAACATTCTTATCCGAGCTTATACCAGGGGGCCAGATGATTTTTGCCCGCGCTGCACAACAACAAGGCATGCAATGTTTGTTCCTCGCTGCAGGTGGCAGTCTTCTTATGGCGAGCTTGAGTTTGACAAGCGAAAGTTCCCCAACCCGCGGGCTATGGTGTCGCAGCTGCATGCCATGGGGTTTGAGGTCACCTGCTGGGTCATGCCCTTTGTGGAGGAGCGCTCGCAGGCCTACAAGTGAGTTGAAGAGGGTGTGCATAGAGAGTAAGTCATCCCGCTAGTACCAATCGGCAGTGTCCCCCGCCAGCTGTTTTTTACGGCCAGCCTTGGCTACCCATCAGCTGTCCTGGAGGTATGGCATCTGCCACGGTCTCATAACTTAATGCTCGTCCTCTATCTCTGCGCCACTGGCCCAGCCCATTTGGCTGTCTTGGGCCAGTCAGCAGGTCAAGGCGACCATGAATGCCCGCGGCACGGCATCAGAAAGCAGTTTTTCTGATGGCCCCCGTCCTGTGCAATATCTTGCAGGGAGGGCATGCCTCGTGGCTACTTTGTGCGGTCAGCAGAAGGCACGAGCTGGTGGCGCCCCAAGCCCGGCTTCTTCCGGTGGTGGAACTCGCCGCCGGTGATGGCCTTGGACGTGACCAACCCGGAGGCCGTGGAGTGGTTTGTGGCGCGGCTGAAGCGGCTGCAGGAGGCGACAGGCATTGATGGCTTCAAGTTTGATGCAGGTGGGGCTGGGTCATGGTGCATGGAAGGAAGATTGCAAGCGCCTGATGTGTATGTAATGTGACCTTGACCCAGGGAATGGTCAGTATTGAAGCACCTCTAGACAACTAGGGACTTAGTGGTGACAATATTGTGGGATGTGAAAGGCGAAGCACTTGGCACGAGGGCTTGTCAGGGACCTTAGACGGGGGGGCGAGGCTTCTTGAGAACAGTGCAAGCGTTTTGGGCTCGTGCAGGGGAGCCATGCTTCCTGCCACGCAAGCCCATTATGCAGAAGCCGCTTGCCAACCCCCAGGAATACACTCGCCTGTATATCTCCGAGGTGGCAGGTGAGCAGGCAGGACAGCGAGGCTTGTGACGCCCCTTGTGATGCCGTCCATGCTCTTCTCTTTCACTGCCAGGCATTGATTCCGCTTGGTGAGGGTATAGGCTGCAGGCTAAGCTGTTTGCTTGAGCACGGTGACCGGAAACCGTACGATGGAGGCATGAAGCCTCCCCGATAGTTAGTGTGGGGGCTTTACCTGCTGTGCAGGCCAGTTCTCTGGCGGGGTGTCAGAGGTGCGGACCGGCCACATGACCCAGCACGTGCCCATCCTGACGCGCATGGGCGACCGCTTCTCAACCTTTGACATCTCCAACGGCCTGCAGAGCATCATCCCCACGCTGCTCACCTCGGGCGTGCTGGTGAGCGCCGTTGGAGGATGGGTCGCTCACTGTTGGCTTGTGAGCTGATGAGGCGCACCTTGTATGTCGATTTTGCCATGATGCAATCCTGTGAAGTGCAATGCTGAACATCCCAACAGCATAAGCATTGTGCTCTGTGACTCTAGTATGCAGAGGGCCGCTTGCTTCATGGCCAGCTTGGCACCGCTGCGAGGGCTGTCTACTCAAGCGTGGCTGCCTGCCTACCTGCAGGGCTACCCCTTCTGCCTGCCCGACATGATCGGCGGCAATGCCTACTTTGGTGTCAAGCCAGACAGCGAGCTGATGGTGCGCTGGGCGCAGCTCAACGCGCTCATGCCGGCCATGCAGTTCTCCATCGCCCCCTGGGACCTGAGCAGGGAGACGGAGAAGCTGGTGACGTCAGCGCTGGGCGTCAGGCAGAAGGTGGGTGGCCCAGCGAACGCTGGCGGGTGGATGTTGGTGTGTACTTTTGTGTTCTGTTAGTGATTGAGCAATGGCAAAGAGTATGAGAAGCGCGTGCATGGTTGTATACTGCGGCCAGCTGCGAAATCTGGCGTGTCTGTGGCTGTTGTTAGTGCCACCAGACTGGATCTTAAGGAATGCCAGGTGGACTGGCTCAGCTTGTGAGGGTTGCGTCTCGACCTAGTGGTTTGCACCTCACCGACCATTCCCGCTTCCCCCTGCACGCTTGCAGCTGACGGGACTGCTGCTACGGCTGGCCAACGAGGCGGCTTTTGCCTTGAAGCCCATCTGCCGCCCTCTGTGGTTCATTGACCCTGAAGACCCAGTCACCTACACCATCTGCGACCAGTTTGCCCTGGGCGACGATGTCATCGTGGCGCCAGTGGTAGAGAAGGTATGTTGGCTGGCTTGCGTTTTAGGACTGAAGTAAATGCCTGCCTTCTTGGCATTTATAGATGCCCTGAGGTTTCAAGATGTGCTTTGTAGGGCATGCAGTTTTTTACGTTCCCCAATGTTTGAGCAGCTTTTGGCAGCAGTGAGATGGGCATGTTCTCTGCCTGCAGGGTGCGGTGCAGCGTGATGTGTATCTGACCAAGGGTCAGTGGCGCGACCTCTACGATGAGACGGTGGTGTTTGAGGGCGGCCAGTGGCTGTGCAACCTGCCAGCTCCCCTGAGCAAGCTGCCGTGCTTTGTGAGGGTGGGTGCGAGGCTGGACACCTATTAAGCTGCCAGGCAGGGTAGCATGCTGTGGTGGGAGGTATGGGAGTTATCTGATGGCGTGAGCAGGGTAGCCGATCGTAGGCCGTTCGTGACAACCCCTTCCTAGTCTATTCCTACCTTCACTTCCTTGAGGCAGGGCAGAGCGTAGGCAGTAGAGAGGTCCATGACAAGCCTGTACAACCCTTCACCCTAAACTATCTCTATACAGTGAAATTGGACATTCTTGGTCCTGGCCAGAGGGCTGCTGGGTGCGGGGCTCTGCGCGTGTTCGCGCAGCCCTGCCAAGGTGTAGTCTGTCTGGCGGGTCCCCTCTCCTCTGAAGCCCCACAGGCTGGACCGCTGATTCCTTCAATTTTGGACGACCGAGCAGTGAGCAATGAATGACTGCTATTGTGCCGGCATGGTGTACCCTCGTTCTTCCTTGGCCAAGGCACATTTTTCGTCCTGGGCTGCAATTTTGCCGGCTCTGCGTCCAGTGAAAAATTTTGTACCTTTGTGGCGGATCCCTTTACCCATATCTGCCTGTTGATTTCGTGATCCAGGCAGGCTTGGTGGCAGTTGCAAGTTTTGGAGAAGAGTTTTGTTCACTTCCTTACACACTACCTTGTCTTGAGCTTGCCCTTCTCATGACCACTCTTTATGGATGATTCTCAGTGGTATCAGCCTCCCTTGCGATGAGGTTGTGTAGAGCTCCATCTGGGACAAAAGGTGGGGCCTATGTGCAATTTCATGTGCTTTCTATGAATTTCATGTCTTGCTGCGTGTACATCTAGCATGTGGAAGCAGCAATTTCATCATTGTACTGTTCTTCACAGAGTGACTGCCGTTTCCTGACATTGTAAGATGGGGGCCCACCCGCGGCTGATGCGCGCAACTGCTGCGCCCTCCGAGAGCAATTTCTTTCACTACATACTAGCACCGTAGCACCAAAAGAAGAAGATTGCATTATGTACTATACAATAAAAAGCACTAATACCACCCAGAGTATCCCCTGCACCCCGCACGACGTCCAGGGGTTGACTATCCAGCAGCTCGCACAACCAGCTGCCACCAACAAGCACCCTGCAAGAGCTCCACTGCAACCGGCCCACCTCAAACGCCATAGCTGCCACCTCTTTACCAGCCACCTAACGCCGAGCCACAGGTTACTGGGCACGCATATACTGGTCCAACAACTGGCAATCAGAAACTGTGGGAAGCCAATGCCACCATCATGGCCGCCACTGAAAGCCAAGGGCCCCTTTGGGGGACGTCTGGCTCAGCAGCAGCCAGTGCTCTTGGGCCGGGCAGCAGCCTGCGCGTTCATATCCACCGTCTCGGGTATGTACCTGCACAAACAGCCGAGTGTCCCTGCTGAAGTTGCTGTATGGTGAGCACTCCAGCAAGTTGAGCAACCCTGCCAAATGCCTGGCAAGTCCCTACGAACCACATCCAGGGCTATTCTGTATTCAGCAGCACACAGTGCGGCCTTCCCCTTGCCGATGCGGGCCTAGCTGACATATGCTCAAGCACCGCTACTTGTCCTAGGCTGGCAGCCAGCAACAGAAGCAGAACAAGGAGCCTACAGCTCCTCCCACGCTGTTGCCCTCACCACATGCACAGCTTCTCCAACCCCCGTTCCCCACAGAAGCGCTGTCTGTCCCACGCCATCCCTCACACAGACTCACAGCTCCTCCTCGGTCTCATTCTTCAGCGCGTTGCGGGCGATGGTCTGGAAGGCCACATCCACATTGATGTCCTCCTTAGCCGAGGTCTCAAAAAAGGGGATGTTGCCCTTGGCCCCGCACCACTGCTTGGCCTTCTTCTCAGACACCTGCAGAAACCCAAACCCAGGAGCAACTCACATTGTTCCGGATGAGATGTGGGTGTGGTCCGTTTTGCGGTGACACACATGCACCGTTGTATACGGGGGGAACAAGCAGCAGTCGACTGATAAACTAACAGCAGCAGTGGCCGTGGTTGCATTCTTACGACTACACCCCAGAACTGCATGCGAAGTGCAGGGTCACCTGGCTGCAGAACAGCCAGCGACTTCCGAGTAAGGAAATACTGCGCCACTGGGCTGGTGACACAGTGCAGGTGCAACGGGACACACTAGGCTAGCAGTGCCACACCTGCCGTGCCTTGCCACCATCAACGTCAATTTTGTTGCCCAGCACCACAAATGGGAAGTTGTCCGGATCATTGGGGCTGGCCTGCACCAACACACTGCAAGCACAGCGTCAAAAACAGCAGGTGCAAGAGCAAACAGTGGCCCAGAGAACGCAAGCGGCAAAGTCAGTAACAATCCCAGCAGTCAACCACCAACAGCACACTGGTCCCAAGTCTCTCACTCCCCAAACAGCTGCCAAGCTCCAGCCCACCTGGATTAGAAACTCGTCCCTCCAGTTTTCCAAGTTCTCAAAGCTCTTGGAGCTGTTCACATCATACACCAGCACACAGCAGTCGGCCCCGCGGTAAAAGGCGACCCCAAGGCTCTGGAATCGCTCCTGGCCTGCAGTGTCCCATATCTACAGGCAGAGCAGAGGCAACACAGGTGGGTGAACCAGATCAAAACACCCTGGATTCAAACTATCTGCCTGGGAGCAAGGCAACCCCAAATCCTGCCGTGAGCCTCCTGCTTCCCTGCTGATGGGGCATTAGCAGCTGCTCCTGCTACTCCTGCTAAGCAAACCGTGTCCTTAGGTGATTAAGAAGTCTGCTCTGTGGTATCACCTGAGCCCCTGCACCTGCCCTTTGCATCCTGCAAAACCTCAACGCAAAAGCAGCCCCTATGTGGCACCCAGCATGCAGGAACCCTGTGTGGCATTGCAGTAGCAGCGCTACATACCTGCATGGTAACGAGCCTATCATCCACTTGCACCTCCTTGGTAAGGAAATCCTGCAGTTATGACACGGGGTAGGGTGAGCACGGAACTCGCTCCCTAGTGCAGCAGCCACTGCAGTCTCTCTGCTGGGCTATATGTGCCGCAACTCACCGCTCCGATTGTAGCTTTATACTGGCTGGAGAATTTCTTGTTGACATACTGGTTCATGAGTGAGGTCTTCCCAACCCTGCCAGCAAAGTGGGAGAGCGAGTTGTCAGCCCTCGGTGGCTGTGGCACGTAGGTGGGAGCCATGACACGCCTTCCAACTTACCCACTGTCGCCTAAGATGATGACCTTAAGCAGTGTGCGTTTCCGGCTCGCCATTTTGCCCTGACAGGGTGTGTGTGATCAACGACTGTCAGGTCAGGAAAAGCAGCAATGGTTTGAATGGCCTCCACTGGAGCCGGTCTTGCTGAGTTGTGGAGGCTGGGAGGCAAAGGGGAACCTGTGTGCTAGCATGCGCAGCAAGGGTGCCAGCATGGCAATGGCACACGTACGGGATTTCCTTTGTGTCTAGGTCGGGCTTGATCGAAATTCATGTTCAGATTGGGTTCTAAGCTGCGGCAGCAATTCCTTTTCCCACGAACAAAGGTCATAGGGTGGCTTATTCTGCATTTGTAGCTAGCCTATGCAGAACTTCAGCGTTCATCGGGCCGGTATCATGTTATTGCGCACCCTCTATCAGCCAACAGTAAGGGCAGGCGGTACTGGTGAACTCCAAGCTGGTCATCTACGGAGGCACGCTTGGTGTCCTGCCGGAAGGCTACAAACCGTAAGGCTGCCTGCCAAGCAGCGCACTGTGTCTGTGAGGGCGTCAAAGGATGACGCGGCGGAGAAAGCAGACGCCAGCAAGCGGATAAAGGAGGTTCAGGAAAACCTCAAACAGTTGGGTGAGTGCTGGGGTTGTGCCAGCACCCTGCGATGGCCGCCACGGTGCTATCAAAGAAGGCACCCAGTATGTATCTGTGACCTGCAACCCTCTGTGTGCTGCTGGCTGCTGCCTTCGAGCATGTCTCCCTACGCCTACTTTTCCGCGATGCCCTGTTCGTTGTGCCTACCGACTGAGCCCTTTCCGGCCCCCTTGTGCATCTGCATTTGTTGCTCTCCCAGCCCGCCTTGCTGGCTGGCTGACTAAAAGAGCACCTCTACCCTGGCCGATGTTTGCCAGTTTACCTACCATGCTTCGGTCGCCCTGGGTTTTCACTCACTTGTGGTCGTGCAGGCATTGATCGTTCCACTGCCCGACGCGTGCTGCAAATCTGGAAGGCGGCAGGCGCCACCTCGCCAGACTCCCTGCGCACTTTGTTCTACAAGCGCTCCCTGGGCAAGTTCTTCACTCTTGTCATCCAGCTGGCCCTGGATGCTGGGGCCTCAGCAGGAGCATT
Source organism: Parachlorella kessleri (assembly GCA_001598975.1). Lineage (NCBI taxonomy): Eukaryota > Viridiplantae > Chlorophyta > Trebouxiophyceae > Chlorellales > Chlorellaceae > Parachlorella > Parachlorella kessleri. Next base: position 45,981 of record BBXU01000446.1, read on the forward strand.
CTACACCGGCGTGGCCCTGGGGCAGTCGAAGGCGTTTGGGGCCTACACCCTTGCTGTGGAGTACCTCGCCTACTGCCTGGTGAGTGGGGCCATAATGGAGCTGGGGTGGCCGCCCGGTGGGTAGCTGGGTGGGAAGGCAAGCTGCAGTCGTGGGCTTCCATTAGGAGCGGCTGCTGTTTATCCGAACCCCTGGCAGGTCCCCCTTCCACTACATTGACGCACCTTTTGGTTGGCCTCTGCACAGCACCCAAAGCCGGCTCCAGCAGAGCTTGAGCTTGCCCAAGGCTGCTAGGCTACTACAGCAAGCACAAGAGAAGCAGATCTTAACAACACACCTACACCCGCCTTGGCACTTGCATCTCACAGCGCAGACTCCTGTGGCTTGCAGGGCATGTATCTGGCCCTCTCTGCGGCCCTGGACCTGTTTGGTTTGGGAGCGCTGGCGTTGGCCACTGCACGCTACTCCACCAACGCCGACGCGTTTCTGCTTGCGGTGCAAGACCTGGCCGGTCAGGACAGCAGCGGGCTGGATGTGGTGAACAAGGCAAGTGGGGGCCAGTGCATCGAGCTGGATGATTTGCCTGGTAGTTGTCGCAGACGCCATGAGCCATGTCATTGCTCCTGTGATGGCATGAGGTTGAGGTGGAGGTTGATGCTCGTTGCGAAGTAGGTACGAGTTCTCCAGCGAGGGAGTTGCAGAGCTGGCATGCAACTCGTGTGGGCAGCATGTGGTATGCCTGCCACCATTGCTGGTCCCTGCCAGCGGCTGCCAAACACACTTGTAAGGCGGGGTTTGAGCTTGCTGCACTGCCTGTGGCTGCAGGCCCGCAAGGCTGTGTCTATGGTGAAGGTGCTGCAAGCCCTGCAGTCCATCCTGGACATGCTGCAGGTATGGTGAGATGGAGGGGCTGCCCTGACCGGTGGTGTGGGTCCCACACACAGTGCCCTAACAGCCAGCTTGCTGCATGGCCATGTCAACCCCTTGTGTGTGAACGGGACTGGGAAATGACAGGGGGAAGCGGTCAGGGCCGTGCGCTGCTCCTCTCGCCGCTAAGCGGCAGAGCGGTCAGGTGACTGGGCCGTGGCATGGTGGCTAAACCCACCGGCGAGCCGCCTTGCATGCCGGACTGCAGGGACAGCAGGGCACCAACCAGGAGGACTTCTTCCGCAACCTGGGTGCTTATCTGACCATGGAACGCGCAGAGCGTGTGTACAAGTTCAGCGCATCAGAGTACAACCTTACTGATGCGCAGGTGACGATTTGCGACATTGGTAGGGGTGGCAGGGAGTGGTGGCTGCCTTGGGTGTCTAGACATCTTGAGAAGTGGATTTCTAGTCGGGTGGCTTGCCTGCGGTTGCGTGGGCAGGGAGGTCACATGCCAGGGTTACTGTGTCAACTCGCTGACTTGCGGAATTGCTGTGCACTACTGACTGGAGCGCTCTGCCGCGCAGGCAGCTGACATAGCGGCAACTTTCTGCCAGTTTGACACTAACGATGACGGCGTTCTTGACTTGAGCGAGTTCAGGCGGCTTTGGTGAGTGAGACCAACCCTCATGCCGCCTGCTTGCCATCCCAGTGCCTGCTCCGGACAGCCTTTCAGGGGTGGACATGCATGATGCTGGCATGCTGACTACCATGGATGGGTGCTCCTGTCCCACCCTGCATCCCTGGCTGCTGCAGCGGGCAAGCTGCGCCCCAGCTGTCTTCAGAGGAGGTTGAGGCAGCCCTGAACGTGCTGGACACCAACTCCTCGGGGACCATCGACTTTGGGGAGTTTGTGGCTTGGTGGGTGCAGAAGGTGCAGCAGCCTGAGACCCAGCAGCAGCAGCAGCAAACCACTGTGTAAATCCTGAATGCTTGTCTCCTTTGCCGCTTTCTTTGTTGCTTACCTTCACACCTCTCTCCATGCAGCACTGCGAGCCTAGCGCACATCAGCCTGCTGATTCCAGATGCAGAGCTCCTTGACACAGCCAGTGATGAGATTGACAAAGGTTCCCTGCTAACCAGCCTATTCGCTATTCTCAGTCACCTCAGGCTGGTGTCTGGTGTACATAACAAGAACAATCTCATAGGGTAAACAGTGCAAAGCCGAGGAACAACTTAATGATACACTATGCTCAGTTAAATCTCTACCATTGCACGACATCAGTCCACAATAAATCCACCTAGCATGTACTGCAAGACTATAAGAAAGATGTACCCAGGGCGATGCTTGTGCACAAATTACAATGCTCTGAATAGGAAGTATCTGAACAAAGAGGAACGAAAAAGTACACGGACCTGTTCGTCTGTACACGCTGGTTGGCTTAGCCACTACATGAACGGCCCAAGTGCTCCACCATCATAAGAAATAAGACCCTCCCGCAATGGCCATGTCAGCGAACGCACCGCGCCAATAAGCATGGCCTCACTGGCTGCCTACAGGACGCCACAGCAGCAGGCGGCGGGGTCGGTTGAGGGCCCTGGCACTCCCCTCGCTCTCTTCCTGCTCTAGACAAAAGCCACATTGCTCTGTGTACAGCTTGTGAGCGGCAGCATTGGCAGCCTCAACATGTACGTATAAATGGTGGATGCCGCGCTGAGCTGCCTCCTCAGCTGCAGCACTGATCAGCAGCTTGGCAATGCCCTGCGCGCAACGACCAAGCACCATTATGGCATGCTGGGCTCATGCGCCCTGTACCTTTGCGAGATAGCAGCATAGTTCAGCTGTACACTCGCGCACTTAAACTAAGATAGGCGGTACGCTGTTAGACTAGACTAGACAGTATTCGTCTGGCAGGCGCTGCAGCAAGTTACTGGACACAAAACACGACATTACCCGCGAGCATGTTGCCTCCCAGCCTCCATACCAGAACAACCGCACAGGGATGCATGTTTCTCCGTGCTAGCATCAACTTGCACACCGGGGCCATGATACGCACCCTGCGTCGGGCAGCCTGCGCCACACACACGTTGCTGATGTAGGCACGCAGCAGGGCCTTGTCCCCATCCGCAGGCCTCTGGCCCATCAGCTCCTCCGCTGGAAGCTTGGTCCCTTGGTTGAGGTCCAGCGTGCCGACCACAATGTCTGGGGGCTGGCTTCCCTGGGAATGCAAAGGCAACGACAAGACTTCAGGGCTTCTCACGCCGTACAATTAGGAATTGCAGGTGACAGATACGTGCCACATAAGCGGGCCAAGAAGTGCGAGGCACGAGGGCCAAGGTGTGCGAGGAAAAAGGGGCGGGGCATGCAGAGGCAGGCTTGGCCAGAGCACTTGACACCGACACGCACCTCCGCCGGGAGCATGCAGGATGGGTCTGCCATTTCTGTGCGCAGCCGCTCAGACTCTGGGTCCCCGGTGAAGGGCACGGTAGCAATGAAAGGGACCACGGTCACCCCCTTGTAAAAGCGGTCCTTGCCACCGACTTGCAACTCCAAACTGTCCCAGTTATAGTCACCCTTCATTCTGAGGTGGGCCTGCATGGCAAAAGACAGCAAGCGCCAGCTGGCATATGAACAGACGGCTGACGGCTTGGAATTGCTTGTGCACAACCTGTAACGACAGAATGATACAAGCACACGGTGGCATAGACCAGCTGCCCTAAACTGTAAGCAGGTTGCTGCCAACATTACTAAACGCACCCTCTTCGCAAAATCGCTGCGGTCTGCCGGAATATTGGAGAAGGAGGCGGCTCTAAGGTAACCGGCGGCCCTGAATTCTGCACTGTGGGTGGCTTGACGGGCCCGCAGGTGGTACTGCTGCCTCAAGTAGTTCTGCTGCTCACTTTGCTGCACTTCCACTGGGTGGGCTTCCTGGAACGCCACAGCCCTCCAGCTTACTGACCTACCCTGCCCTGCATGTCTTTGCACGGCGAGCTGCCTGCCGCAAGGTGAAGGCCTTGTAGGCCTCCAGGAGAAGCCAAAGTCCTGCTTGGAACCCCTAGCACGCTGGTACTGTGGAAGCTGCATGACATAGGGCCCCTGCAGAGACAAGGTTGCCCTTTCCAGATACAGCGTCATTAGGATTGAATAGTACGTTCTTCCCACCCCGTTTTCAACGTTTGCTTTGAGAGCGGGAAGCAGGGCTTGCGAGGCTTGAAAGCTTGTAACGCCCAAACCTGAGCCTGTAGAGCTGCTTTGCACAAGGGTTGGAATAAGCATCAGTGCGCTCTGAAATGGAAGGCCTCGTTGAGCACGTGCTTGGCTTTGTCAACAACAAGCTGGGATTAGTGCTGCCCCTGGCCTCCATATCAGGGACGCTGCGGCTTCAACCTCCTGTAGCAACGCCAGCACACGTGGATGAGACAGGGTGAGGGCACTTGCAGAACTGCACCTGTCCAAGGCTGCCAACCGGTGAAGGAGGCTTCGTGTGTGGACAAAGTGCGTGCTCCCTTCGGCACCCCCGCTCCCTTCTTCCCAGCCCCTCCTGGTTGCTGTGCAGTCGGCCTTCCAAGCAGCAGCAGCAGCAGCAAAAGCGCAGCTTCCAGCTTCTCCGCCGCCTGTCTAAACCACAGCCGCCTTCACAGCTCTTCAGCTGTGAGCTCTGTGTACACTCAGCCTCAGAAAGAGCGCAGTGCCAGGAGCTGGTGACCACAGGATCGAAGGCATGGGGCATAGGTCCCACACTTCCGCTAGCGAAACTCTATGACTTCGCTATATATTTTAACAGGGAACAAACGGAGCAATCGAGCCTGGCCAGCCAGTTTCGGCAGCAGCCTGCAGCAGTCCCACGGCTAGACACACTCTATCATTCGCTGCGGTCAAGCTCAGAGATAGATTTTTCACTGGTCGTGCGGGCTGCTCGCAACCTGCCCATCAAGCTGGTTGCCGCAGAGTACCGGCGCATTCTGAGGGGCAGGCTGGCGGCGCTTGGCCATGACCCTGGGGATCCGGGGCTGGCTGCTATGCTTGAAGCCTTTAGGTGCGCGTTCTGCGCAGGCCTTATGTTGACTGTAGCAGCAGTCACCTCTCTGCATTGGGCATGGTGCCCCGTTGGAGGCTAGGGTTGTAAACCATGTCGACAGCTGGGACGGGTGGAATGCTGGTGTCAGGGAGGGAGGCAGGAGCAGCAACAACAGCTGCAGCTTGTCTATGTGTTATACTAGTCAACTCATGTGCACGTTTGAAATTGCGCATATTGCTCCTCCTGCCCATGCTCGTTACTATGGTCTCTGTTTTTTGTGCAGCGAGGAGCGACTGCCGGCAAGCATCAAGCAGGGCGGGTCAGTTGTCAAGGGCACTACGCTTACCTTCAACAAGCAGAAGGGTGGCCTGCTCCTGGCCCATGCCAACGGGATGCCTATTGCCAGGGTTCACAGTGAGCCGCTGTGCACAGCCATCATGTGAGTCAACGCTGGTGACGAGTTGATGCCCCCTTATTGAGTGCTAGCATGGCACAGCCGCTGGTGCACTGATGCATGTTGTGCGACTTGCTTGACGTCGATCAGCACTGTTGGCTGCAGGGACGTGTACCTCGGCCCAGGTGCTCCTGTTAACAAAAAGGCAAGACGGCTAGCGGGAGAGAGCTTGGTGCGCATGCTCGGAGCCAAAGCAGGGCCGTCGAGCAGCGCAGTCCTTGTGTGCAGCCCAGAGCGACACATCTGCAGGCTGTGGGCTTAGCAGCCAGCAAAGTGATATTGTATCCTCAGCGTTGTTATGCTGTATGCAGTCTTGTGGGTTCTGTGCTGATAACAACTTGCTTGTGATTGCAGCGAGCGTCTTCGTATGTTAGTTCCATCACACCGACGGCACATGTGTCTTTGGTGTGTCGCTAGGGATGTAACGGGCTTCATTGCCTGATGCGGCGGGAGTGCAGACTGGTTCGGTGCTAACTGCCAGAAACCAATATTTCAGTGTACACCTGTGGTGTTTTTTGGGGGAAATGTACCGTAGGTGATTTAGATGGAACTGCATGTGATAACAAGGGGTCAGACAGCAGTTTGGGAGTTTGCGGGTGCTAGCTGCGGCAGAGTGCGGTGCAGCTCTTGGTTTTTTTAGTTGCACAATGAGTTATCACCGCTTCATGGGATGGATAAATAGTTTTTTCCTTTTATATTCTAGGTATGCATTTTGCTCGGTTCAACATGAGGCCTTGTGCTTTCCCATATATGTCAGCTTTCAGCCTAGGTTACCAGCTGGTGGAGCAAACTCTCTCAGGTTTACAATACCCATACACCTGCTCAGACATTGATGCCCTGTAAGAGTACATGATAACGTTGTGCAAGGAAACCTAGCTAAAGCCCTTGCAGTCGAAGAGAAACGAGCAAGCGTCTACCACATGTCAGCACACAGCAGTGTGTACAGAGTAGCGCAGTCTCAAGGCTCGATAGTGGGCTGCCAAAATACACTTTCAGCCTGGCATACCCAACACTTTTCCAGGCCAAGGATAGAGCAGACTACCTACCACGCCAGCCCTGCCCCATGTACATCCTTGCAGCCAGGGTTGGCTCGTCACCAACGCATGAGCTATCGATACAGTACAGCACAGTCGTATGATACAACCTACAATGTTACAAATGGGCAAGCATGAACAGCCAAGCAGTGCAAGAACTACAGAAGTCACAAGTCCTCATGCGCCAATCAGTGACCTTGGCAGGGAGCCAAGCCGCCAGGGCTGCACAGTACCAGCAAGCGATGATCCTGGACCTGATGCTCAGCTGCGGGGCGGTCCCACCACCGAGATGGCCATCTGCTTCTCCTCAAGGAGCTCTACGCTACTGCGGTTAAGGCGGTTGCGCGTGAGGTCATCCATGGGCACGCCCTGCACGCAGGATACTGATAAGACCTGGTAAGACAGGGCATGCAAAAGGATCGTAGGATGTCTGAGCACGAAATGAATGCTCAGACATGGGTGTTAGCCATGAGGTTGAGTCCAAGACAATACTGCTGCTTTCCCTTCCTATCTCCATCTGCATGCCTAAGTTTCAACCCAGCCCAACCGCGGCTTCCAATGAAGACTGGCTGGGGGCAGGCCCCAGTCCGCGCACCTGCTCTATCTGCCACTGCCCGTCGCCGCAGCGCACGGGGAAGGAGTAAAAGATGCCCGGCGGCACGTTGTAGCTGCCATCGCTCATCACCCCCATGCTCACTACCGGCCGCCGCCAGCGCCAGAAGGGGCAGGGCGCCAGCCAGTCCCGTACGTGGTCGCAGATGGCGCCCGCGGCGGACGCAGCGCTGGATAGCGTGCGCATCTGCTCACCAGCCGCAGGGCAGGTACAGTCAGCAGCAAAGAGCAGGTGCGGGCACGCTGTCAAGGTGCAGCCCATCTCTTGCTGGTTTCTTCTGGAGCCGGGTAGCGAGGACAAGTCAACAACAACACAGACTCCCAATCCAGTGCCACCCACCCGCGCAAGCACATTTCCCAAAGCACACTCAACAAAACTGGCCATACTTGTCAGCCCAACTACAACACCATGGGGGTCCAGCTGGTGAGGGACAGTCAACCTGACAGACCTGCAGGATGGTCTGGCCCCTGGTTTGCACCCGGTTGATCAACTCCCCAAGCAGCCACTCGGGGTCCTCCAGAACTTCCCCCACCGGCCGCCCTGCCACCGTGGCATGCCGCGCATCCGGGAACTGCGCCGCGCTGTGGTTGCCCCACACAAAAATGCCTTCAACCTGGTCAGGGGAGGCCCCCACCTTGGCTGCTACCTGCACCACATCGGATACCATGTGAGACAGCGGGCGAGCAAACATTGCGGGAGCAATTGTATCTAGCACGCTCCAAGTGCCTGGCAAATCGGACTCATCCTGTACGCAAGAAGCACCAGGTGCAAACCAGTCGCACCCACGCCCTGGCTTGGCTTGGCTGCAGCCCAGGCACCGACAGGGGGCTGCAAGATGTCAAGCACCGCTGTCCCTGTGTGCCGCTCTGACCCCATTCTGCCAACCCTGGCAGTCGCCTGCCCCACTATCGCACCTGGGCCACAGTTCTGTTATGGTCCAGCCGGGACAGGCAAGTGATGTTGTGGGCAGGGATGGATGGGGCGTGGTAGTGGAGCACCAAGGCGTTGGTGTTGGCAGGGCTGGCCACCACCACCACCTGCAGATAAGGCCACAGCGGCACCTTGCTGCTGGCTCGCCAGTGGTGGTGGGGATGCAGAAGCTGCTCTCCCACCCCTCCTCGGCACCAGCTGACACCTCAGCGCCTGACATGACCTGCAAGCCTCCAAGCCAGATGCACGTGGAGCCGGCTGCCACCACTTGAGAGGCTAGCAGGCACGCCCCACCATCACTCTCCAAGGGCAATGCCGGGCAAACCTTGACGTTGGGCGATGCCCCCGACTCCAGCGCCGCCGCCTGCTCCCTGTAGATGGGCACATTGCTGGCTACAATTTCCCGCCTATCTGCCCCAGGCCTGCGTGGAGCCCCTGCCAGCATGATGGCCACATCTACCCCCTGGCAAGCCTCTTCAACGTTGGAAGTCACCATCACCCCTGCAGCAGCGGGGTGACATCCGGGCCTTGTATGATGTTGGAATGGGCCTTAGCCCCTTCCTACAGGTGCTGCACGAGCACCATCTCAACTGACACATGCCACAGGCAAGAGTCAACAGCCTCCCACACAAGTATAGGTTGAGTTGGTGACTGGCTATCAACCAGATATTCCACCAATGAGCTTGCGTAACGGACGCAACTAAACAGATGGGTGAAGCCGTGCGCAAACAGTGTATAGATCCATTTGTAGTGAACCAAAAATGGATGCCAAGGACAACAAAGTTACAGGTCTGCACTTCTAGCTAGTAATGTGAAGGAACAACGCTGCGCACCACACCCCCGGGTCACCGTTATTCTAGTGGACAGGAGATCTATTTTTGCTGCTGAGTTGACGTCAGCGGGTAACTCAAAGCCCTACCTTTTAGCAAGGGCGATGCCAAGTCTAGCAGCTCCAACCGCAGCCCCTCAAGCGGCACCAGCGCTTGCTTGACATCCAACAGGCGCAGGTAGACTGGGGTTGAGCCAAACATAAGGCCCTGGGCTATCAGCGTCGTTAGGGAGTAGCCAATGTGGCCTGCAAAGAGCGATCGTGGGCCACGTAAAGATATTTCGGGAGCTGGAGGGGTTGCCCTCTGATCCGTTGAAGGATTTTGCCCTTACCGCCAGCCCCAGTAATTAGCACCGTCATGACCCTGTGCTCCGCAGCATGTCGCTTCGACCAAAAGTGCTTCCACACACCAACCCCGGCCACCACCACAGCGACAGACCACAAACGCATTGCATAGCCAGAAAATATGGTGGCTATCAAGGGCTGCATATGCCGTAGCGACAGGCTGGCAGGAACGAAAGATTAATCACACATGTCCTGCCGAGTTCCAGGTTACCGGGGGGTACAGCTCATCCCAGCAGGCCACAGCAGGCGCGCTGGATTGCAACCGGTTTGCAGGCAGTCTTGGTTGGTGACAGGATGCTCTGAGTATATCAGACAGCATGATACGCGTAGCCTCAAGGCTTGTAGGCAAGGTCGTTGGGTCACTGGTTCAGGATGCTGTGACAGCAGGTGTAACGACTTGGCTCCACGACTGCCTTCCAGCACGTTAGTGTCTGTTCTGCGTGGCAAATGCCCTCCAGTCAGTCAGCTACAGCAAAGCTGCTGATACCACTGCAGCAGCTGTATAGCACTAATCCCAAACCTGGGCCAGTCACTCACTTGACTCAGCCAAAAACCTATTTTAACAGACGCCTTCTTAAAGTGCCTCCAGGACAAAAAACAATGTTTCCCTGAAAAGCATGCTTTCTCTTTTCACAAACTTTTCTGTTTGTTTGGTCCTTATGCTACATGTCCCGGCCCAACCGGTGCTAGTTTACTACATATTCTTCCTGCGTAACCTTGTTGTTAACGGCCTTCGTGCTGTTTGCTTGTCCAGAGAACAATCATGTAGCAGATCTGCTAACTGACGCAGCTGGCACCCGTCACACTGCTGTCTGTCCTCTTGCTGTCATGTGCATGTCATCGTAGTTACTCCTTGCTGTGGTATTGTAGGGCCAACTGCAACGGGGCGAAGGGACGGTCAGGCTGCAACGAATCTTTGAGGGAGCAGAAAGCGCATCCTCGCAGTAACTCCAGCGAGAGCACTCGAAGGGGTGCTTCCATGGGTGCTTCAGGGCGCAAGCGCCTTTAGTAAAGTCATACTACCCCGCTACCTCTACTACGTGTGTTTTGATCTGTGATCTACTACAGATGCACATAAGATTGATCGCCGAGGCAGAGGCGCTTCGTCACCATGGCAGCTCGCGTTGGCACCGTTCCAGCAGCAGCTGGGGCAGTCTCCAACCCTCGAACCCAGCGGGCGTGCTCGCACCCCAGGGCCATTTTCCACGCATCCAGTGCCAGGCGTAACCTAACACGTGTAGTGCGGTGCCAGGCAAGCCAGGCGGCAGTGCAAGCAGGTAGGATCGTAGGATGCTGCCGTGCATTCCCACCAACCATGGCAAACACTGCTGTTTGTGCTGGGCGTAGCTACAAGCTGAAGTGAGAGGGATATTGGTCAAGTCAATATGACAAGTGTGGTTTGCTCTTTCCTGTGTGCTGCAGCACCCCAGGCTGCTGCTGGCTTGGTTCAGCCTGCCGAGGTGAACTATCTCACGGCCAGAGCGAATGCAGTGACAACTCACTTCCCAACAGCCCTTGGTGAGCCCAAAGCTGTGTGGTTCTTATAAATGGAGCATGCTATGATGCACTTAGCCGTCTGTGTCACTGTAGATGGTGCCAGGCCAGCTCTCCACTCAAATGCATGTGCAGCAGTGGAGCCATGTAGTGGTGGCGCCGCATGATTGAGGTTGCTAGCCCAACCACGGATTGCTTCTTCGGTTAAGTTTACATAGCCAGCCACTGTCTTAAATGCCTGCTGTTTGTGCTGTAGGTGTGGATGACTTCTTGCAGCGGCTTGAGCGGGCACTCTGGGGTTATGGCTTCAAGAATGACAACTCTATTGGTGAGAGCGCCTTTGTCTTAATATCCATCTGCTTCTTGCAGCAGCCGCTGGTCCTTCTAATGGGAAGAGTCCTCTGTGCCTGCATGCCTGGCCTCCTTCACCAGTGTCCCTGTGTTCACCAGTGCTTCCCTCCATTCCGACCAGACTAGGCACCATGGCGGGGTGCCCTGCAAGCACAACAGTTGCGAGAGCAAGGGCTGACCTGTCCATGGCATTTGCACAGGCTGCTCCCTTGCTGGTTGCTCTGCTTCTTGCATCCGTTCTGATAGTGCAACAGCCACGAGCGACGAGGTGTTCCCCACTGAACAGTGCACATGGCACTGAGTCTCATGGATCGTTTATTTGCCTGACCATGCAGCCATGGTCAACCTCTGCCGCGACGAGGTTACCCACACCCTGAAGCACAAGATCGACCAAGTGTATGGCTCCTCTTTCTCAACCCACGGCCTGGGAGGCATGCTGACCCTTGGGGTTACCGGGGTTGGCGCTGGCCTTAGTCACAGCCCCGTGTGCCAGGTGGGAGGCCTCGGTCGCTTTCCGACTGGCAACTAGCAATGCCCAAGTTACGAAGGCACTGGAGAGGCCCGTTTGCAAGCTTGGCAGCACCCATAACCATCCAAGGTTTCAACATGACCGATGCCATATCGTCTTCCTGGCAAAGATGCGAGCTGGCTGAGCTGGGGGCTGTTACTTCCCCTTACCTGCAGATCTCTGGCAAGGAGCGCTACGTGTTCTTCAGCTTCCCCCACATCGCCATTGACTCCAGGGGCTCGGTGGGCGCCATCTCCCGGCCCGGCCGAGCGGGCACCTCGTGCGCCTGCGGTGCCGTGATCAAGTGCCTGGGGGAGGTGAAGAAGGAGGGGCTGAGCTGCAACCACAAGCAGCCAGGAGGTACGCAGCGGCACTGCACCTTTGCAATGCACCCAAGTGGGGTGGGACTCTGGGATGTTTTTGCAGGGCAGATGAAGTGTTGCAGGTCGCCCTGGCCCCTTGCGGAGGGCTGGGCAGCAGTCTCTCCCCTAGGCCGGGGAGAGGGCAGTGACTGCTACCTTGCACCCCAGCTCTCATACAAGCCGACCTGCCGCCCTTACTAGCCACACAAGAAGGCCCCAGCTAGCACTCATGCCCTGCGTTCCCTCGCTCGTTGCCGCAGAGCATGACCCGGAGGATGTGGAGTTCTCCATCTTAAAGCAGCGCCTAGCCCGGCGGCTGCTGGTGGAGGGCCACAACGACAAGTCAGTGGAGGGCCTCGACCTGGTAGAGCTTACAAAGGTGCGGCTCGCAGCAGATGCTGCTCCCCACATGGTCTGCTTCACCTGCAAGCGTACAACAAACTTCCCTTTGGACGAGAGGCGGCCGTAGGGGTTGCACCTGTGTCGCTGGGAATGCATGCCTGGATTGTTGCGGAAGAGCTGCGGCTGCTGCTGTGACACTGGCGGACATAAAGCGGGGCTGGACAGCTCGGCCTGGGCATCAGGCATGATGCCCCGGCGTGAATGCCTTATGAACTCCTCGGGCCTCGCATGTTGTCGGGGGAAAGGTCGGCTGCTGGCTGACCAAACTTGCAGGTTACGGAGCGGGCTATCTCAGATGACTTGGAGACTCTCATTTCACATGCTGTGGACAAGAAGAAAGCCGATTACGCCGGTAACAGCCAACAAATACCACTTGGGTTCTTTGTAATGCCACCTGATAGCTTGTAGGTTGCCACCCATCTCCTCGCAACTTTTTGCCCACCCCAGCATGTCAAATGTTGCTACTGCAGCCAGCACTTGCGCAGACACAAAGCTCACAGAAGCCAGGGTGGCATACGAAATTGCTCGCGGCACTGTATGCAGTGGTGACCGGAGTCCAGATCCACAACTGGGGTGAGCCCTTTGATGGCAAGGAGCCCAACCTGGAGTTTGTGGCCCCCTCATCCATATACGTCGTCGTCAACGGTCAGCGCTTTGATGTTGACCTCAGCCGCTACCCGGTACGTGGTTACACCTGTGGCAGCAAGCCGTTGGGCTCACCTTGGGGTGCGGTTGTGCTGCCTTTCTGGTATCGCTATCGTACCCCTGTACCTTACACTGCCGTGACCACCTTTACCCTACCTGGTACACTCAAATCTCACAGCAGCCTAGCATTTGTCCTGCGGATGATGCAGCGGCTGACTCCGCGGCAGATCCAGCTGCTGGCAAGCGCCCCAGATGCCCACTACCCGTCCCCAGCTGAGGAGGCAGAAGTGATTGTCAACAAGGCGGGGCCCACCACCGTGCGCCAGATCGACCCGCCTTACATGTATAGCAGCCGACAGGCGCGCCGGAGCATGAAGTCCCACCTGAAGAGGTGAGGGCTGCAGTCGAGCATCAGGTCTGCGTGCAGTTTCCTGCAATGGTGCAGGGCTGCCATGCTGCTGCTGGTGCTAAAGATCTTACTGCTACTGCTGCGGCGATGGCAGCTACTGCCGCACTGTCCCTGGCTGGCTGCCTAGTATCTCCAGTCAGCTATAGCCTGGTAGGGAGTGCCCAGAATCGAGAGTCTGTCCTTGGTGCTGCAGCTATGCCCAGCTGACCAAGGAGGAGATTGCAGCTCTGGAGGCCGATGAGGGTGGCTGGACGCTAGCAGACCTGGACCCAGATTTCTGGACTGCAGTGCACCTATGATCTGTAGCCTGTGTCGCCTCATGATCTGTCTTTGGCATCTTCAGCGCTGCCCACTAGCAGATGGACAGCTGGCGATGGTGTAATATCTGTATCTAAAAGGGTACCCATGCTCAATTTTGTGCGATTGCTTTGTGCATGGAATAAACAAACATTTCTCTGAGAATGGACCCAATTGCCTTGCTAGGATGGGGTCCTGCATATGAGTTGATCCTAAACGACTGGTACTTCCCTACACATGATGTTGAGTTTTACATGGAATGTTGATCAGTGCTTGGTGGGAGCTCCACGCTCTTTAGCACTGCCTTGCTTAAATGCGGTAACGTTTTTGGACAGTCTTCATCTGTGCTTGTGCAAATCTGCCGTTGTTGTGCAGGAGGTCTACCAAGTAGTAGTAGTTGTTAGTGCTGGCAGTGAACCCCGTGCTTCTACTTACATTGGCAACGATTACTGGACTGACTGTTTAAGGTGTCCCATCCTGCGCTTCCTCGCGTCTTCTCATACATCAGAACAAGGCTGAGCTTGGTAGCTGGCACGCTTGCTTTATTTCCCATCGTGTTTCTGCTAAGCAGGTTTCCAGCAGCAGCAGCAGCAGCAGGTTTCCAGCAGCAGCAGCAAAGGCCTGTGTGGCTGTGGACGACCTTTTGAGAGTGTGTTGTAGTGCTCATCACCCGTACTTGCGCAAGATACCATCAAGGGGATGTCCAAGAGCCACAATATATGTGAGAGATTGACGGTGCTGATGGCCCTCTTTCCTGTGTTCTTGTGTTTGCCAGCCCTTCCCCCTCACGCGCTCTCAATTAACGCAGGCTGTCCCCAACTGCCCTGCTCTGCTACGTGATCTCCCTTACTGAAGGTGCTGCCCTCTCTTCCAAGGCTGCCTATGCTGGGATCCTTGGATTGCTAGCCATTGTACTTAACAGGGTCCAACGCAGCAGGCTGAGCAGGAGCGGAAACCAGCTGCAAACATGATCCCAGGCTTAACTCATCATCCCACAAAGTTACCATTGTTTGCTTTTATGCACGTGCATGGCAAAGCATGACGAGCCTTCTCTCCAGGGACTGGCTTAGCTTTGGGCCACTAACTAGACGGGCAACTTTTGGGCGTGCTCCTTGCGTCCGAAGAGACAAAGGAGGTTCTCTGAGAGCACGGTGTCAAAGCGCACAGGTGCCTGCCTGTGACATGTGCTCGACGGCACACTCCTAGCAAGCCTCTGCTGCTCGTGCCGGTACCTGCCAAGCGCTGCTTCCATGTTGCGCAGGATGACGACTGGGTGGCTAGGAACGTGGATATCCTGCGAGCAGTGCCCCTGGTCGCTGGAGCTGTGGGAGTGAGCGGCGTTCTGGCCAACCGCATCGCTTCAGGGGTGAGCCTCACCAGTTTTTGCCCGGCTTCATCAGCAGTTTTTCTTGTGCTGGAGGTGCTGCAACTCACCCCCTGCGAGGCCTTTCTGTATGCAGATAGCACCTGTGGTGACGGCCAGCTCTTCCCAGTCACGGGCAGATGTGCTGGTGATAGTGCTTTCTGCGGTCCTGCTGCTCACCGGGCTACAGTGGCTATCCTTGAAGCCCAAGCCACCAAAGCAAGCGGAGCCAGAGGGGCACGTAGTAGCATACTTGGATGGCAGCCTGCCGCCGAGCTTGGTAGACGAGATACAATGGTGCGTCAGCTGGCTTTCCAAACAGCTGCACTTACTGCTTTGGTGCTTGTGGTGCTCCACATGTGCTCCTCGCGAAGCTGCTTGTCCCGGACCATCCTAGGGCACTCTAGAACTACCTAGCGAACCATTGAGAATATAGTCGGTAGTAGGCTCAGCTGGGTGGCAGAGCATGCACCTCGGCGCCAGCGGGGGCGGGAGATCATTCATGACCAAGTGCCTGCCCCGCCTTCCCCTCCCTGCAGGACATGGCGTGCACTTGCCGCATCCACCAGAGCCCGCTCCTTGACACTGTTTCACCGCGGGCGCTGCTTGGCGCAGCTTGGGGTGGCTCCTGCAGATGCTACACCGGGCTCTGCTGCGCCCGGGCCAATTTGTCAGCAAGCTATCGAAAGCGGCAGGGGCAACTACCTCGCCAACCTGGTCCTCTTCCCAGGTAGCTGCTGTTGTTGCCCTTGGTCGGCAGCGAGACGAACCGCAGGCTCCCCTTTGCTTCAAGGGAACAGGATGCTCGGGATCATGTCCTGTTGTGCTGTCTGTCTTGTATTACTAAGGGTGGCAGGTAGTGTGAACAGAGAGGTAGGGGTGGACTGGATGCCTCGAGCCAGCAGTGTGGATGCAAACAGGTAGGCAATGGCTCCTGGCATCCCCTGGGTTACCATCATTTTGTGTGATGGAAGATCAAGCTGGGGTTTTTACATAAGCTTTGTGCCACGGCCTCCGTCCGGACTACAGCGGTCCCACAATGAATGACCCACCTATGGATGCAGGGCGCCTGGAGTTCTCTGGGTACCTGCCGCAGAACATGCAGGCGGCCCTGGTCCAGCCGGTGGGCGAGGAGGGGGTGCTGGTGGTTGGCAGCGACACACAGCGAGGCTTCAGCCAGCTAGACCAGGTGGGTGTTTGCGCGCGCCACGGCTGTTGCCGGGCCATGAAGGTCGCCTGGCGGTGAAGGCGTAGACTCAAGGTTTTTTCGGAAGCTGTTAGGGAAGTTTAGGAGGCAAGTTCCCAAAGGCAGAAGGGGGAACAGGTTGAGGGTGATGATGGTTGCCAAAAGTTGGGCCTGTGGTGGAAGGTTGGCAAACAAGCATGCTGATGCTGACAGGGCCGAATGCAGCATCGGGTAGGTTCTAGCTTGGAATGTATCATGACGACTGGGATGCTGGAGTCGGAAGCGAGGGGCTTGGCGTGGGCCAGGTGCTTGCCAAATTTTGCACTGAGCCCTCCCAGGTTGTGGGACCAAGCTACGCTTTCAGTGTATCATCCCTTGTCAACCCTGACGGCTGCAGGCGTGGGTTGCTGCTCTTGGTGACAAGCTGGAGGTGGCCCTTGAGACGGCTTCGCCAGCCGCAAAAGCCTGACACAGTGGTCGGTGGACATTGATTAACTGACGGTGTGCCCGAATGTAACTTGTTTAGATGGCAGGCAATGAGAAGAGAGGGGAGGTAGGGTTGAATGCTAAGGAAGCCCCCTTCCTCAAAGGAGATGTCGTAATGGGATGAAGCGAGAACGATAGATGGAAGCCTTGACTGCTCTGTTGCAAGGATGACTGCTGCGTGGCATAAACTTAAGCAGTTAGCCTTCAACTGGACACCATATGTAGTCACTGTACGACCTTCCTTCATAGTGCGGTCTGCCAGCTCAGAGGCCACAAACATTCCTCTAGTGCCTCTCATACATCTGTACTATAAAATATGTATCCAAGAAGGAAAACATCAGTAAAATACAAGAATGAAAACATGAAACAAGTGGGGGGCATGCATCAGTTGGTGGCATAGCTGGGCAATATGCGCACAGCCTGTCATGGTGTCCTAAGCATTCCGTTTGTGGGGCAGGCCTGCAAGAGCAGGTGGGGGCCTGGTGCTCCGGCAGTAGACAGGCCAGCGAACAAACAACAAAGACTGCAGCTACTGGCCCCACGCGCACAACACACCAAACTCACAGCCGAGCGAGCACATTCACTGCTGCTCAACTGAAAAACCCCCATGGGCAAAAGTGGGACTAACTTCTCTTCACGCACGGAGAAGGCAGGGGGCACGGCGCGCCATGTGACCAACGCTGCGTCTCTGTTCCCCCCGCACTTCCGCCAACACACGCACTCGGCAGGCAAGGGGCGCTTCACTTGCGCTCAAACACATTCCACCAGCCATGTGCGTACGGCTGGTAAGGGGCAATCCACTTCTCCTGAGGCTTCAGCTCGGTGACGGGGCCGTTAGACTTGGTCACCTCGTCCAGGCTCATCTTGCCAAGGTCCAGCTTCAGGACGCGGTCCAGGCGCAGCTTCATGAACCTGCACAAACAACCCAGCAAAAGCGCGGGTCAGACGCACGCCACCGTCCGGAGTATGCGTCCACAAAGTGGGTCCTGTGCTTGTCGCTAGCACAATCAACATGCCAAGCCCTGTGCAAGCTTGCAAAGTCGCACTTGCCAAGCTAAGGCCGGCAGCAGCAGGACGCTTTCACGCCCCCCAACCCTGAAGCATCGCAATGCTGCTGCTGTTCCTGCAACCCCCAATGCGTGCATTCAGTCGTTCACATCTGCAAGGGGCAACTAGAGCTACAGCGCCCATGGCAGCCCCTCGGAAATCTCTGCACTCACAGGATCCAGGTGGGGTCGGTGGAAACGAGGGCCACAGCAGGCTTGCTCACGCGCTTGGCCTCCTCGGGAAACTTGGACTCCAGCCACGCAGGCTGAGACACAAGGTAAAAGTCCAGCTCCTTGTCCTGCGGCGCACCCAGGCTCACAGCGGTCTCGGGGGCAGTCGACACCACACCATGTAGCACATGGCAGGCTACACCAGCACAAAGGTTGCTGATGTTACCAGCACGGGCCCCTTGCACTGCAGCAGGTGCCAACCCGCACTCTCACAGAACTTAGAGAGCAACTCCAGTTATAGCTTGCTCAGTTCCACTACCCCTTGTGCTGCCGCCCACCAGGCAAGGAGAGCGATAGCTTCGGCCAGGAGGGCAGCTCCTTGCTTGCGCACCTGCTCCTCAAACCACCTCTTCTTCTCACGCAGCTGCTCAGCGAAAGGCTCATTCTGGACGTCGTTGTAGAAAAACTCGGCGCTGGCCACGCAGGCGTACCACTCCTGCAGGACCAGCGCAGTCAGTATTGGGCTGAGCCACCGCTCACCCACCACCCACCCACGATTATCTGGCGCGGTACGGCGCCTGCATGCCCAACCAGAGCCCAACTTCAACGCACCTGGGTGCTGGCTGCGGTTGCTGCAGGGGCCTTGGCCTCGGCAACAGCCTTGACAGCGACCCTCCGGCTGGGGGCGGGTCGGCTGATGGCTGCGGGCTGCACGCTGGCCTTCCTGGCGACAGGGGCAGCCACAAAGGCCTTATGGGAGGCGGCCTGGCGAGTGACCTTGCGAACCTGCTGCAGTTGCAGCTGCATGACAGCGGTGGGGGCCATCTTAGTGCAACTGTATCTGTTGAAGGCAGGATAAGGAGAAGTGATACAGCCGCTGTGAGATGCCTGTTTGAAGCAGGAGGATAGAGGGTCGTATGCATATATCCTGGTGAGATAAGGTGTACGTCGACAGCAGGCACATCACGCTGCACGTCTCTGGTCTCCTCCCCACCTCCTCCCTGCTAATAGATCCAGCGTCGTCGATACCAGTGCAGAGAGAAGCTCGGCTGGTATGCTTTCAAATGCCTCAGCAGTGCCGAAACTGAACAGTCGCTAAGTTGCCCCAAAGCGGCTCACTGTGTTCATGTGCATCACTGCCTAGTAGGGCACGCCTCCAGAAGGCGACTTGGAGCAGTCTTTCACAGATCTGCTTGCCCTTGTCAGGGAGGTGTATCACGGTAGGACGCAGCACTGGAGCCGAGTGTTTGGAGGATTTCATGGGAGTCAGGCCAACAAACCCAGGGCTTGATTGTAGTGAAGGTACGAGGAACACCATTGAGGTGTGTTCACGAGGCACCTTCAAGGTTTGTCCACAAACATCTCCTTGCTCAGCCTGGATAGTATACAGCTACTTGAAAGCCGTCGTCTACGGGAAAGACAGGTCAGACCCCAAACTGCTCTTAAATGGAGTGTGTCTTCCTTCCAGCAAACAAGATGGCGGCAAGGATGAAGGCCCCTGCGACTGCCCCCTCCTGCCGTATAAAACACTGCAGGCACGTTGTCTAGTCTAGTCTAGTCTAGTCTAACAGCGTACCGCCACCTGACCATGCTGCCGTGAGTCCCCAAATGGGGCCAACAAAAAGCCAGGATGTACTATGCCCACAAACCACAAGATCCAAGTACCAATTTTTAATGGCATGCACCACCCCGTCCGGACGGGGAAACCAACAAAAAGCACAACCAACGGTCTATCCCACCAAGCTTCTCCATCATGGCATGTGTCCTTCATAGCACAAGCACTTAGCCAATTGAAGGCAACCCGCGAGCCGCCCCCAGCGTTCATTTTTTCCTGCTGCTGCCGTCTGGCCCCACTCAAGTCCAGCTGCTTCAGATGCTCCTCATAGACCTGGGGTAGCAAGGGGTTGGCACGTTGTGACAGTGAGAATGACTAGTCCATCGTGGAGTGCATCTGAGGCAGGACCTCTGTGCCTCACATCTGTGCTGAACATCTGTGCTTAGGTTAGTCTAATAATGAAGCAGCCAGCTTACCACCAGCCTGGCAGGTCGACTTCATATACTGGCAATTCAATAACCATAAGCTGGGCCTTTGCTCCTTTATTGCAAACCGACTTCCTGTGCCCACCATACCAGCTCTGCACAATCAGTAGTCCCAGCGTTGAGTGCACAAAGGGCCGACAAGCCTTAGAGATGTGTGGAGGGGGGTGGGGTGGGGGGGGTTGGGTGGGGGTGGGGGGTGGTGGGGGGTTAGGACGAGGGGCGACGAGTAACCCGACGAGGTCCCCGAAATGAGGGCAGGTACTAGGGCGAGGATACGGAGGAGTGGATGAGGTCTGGCAGTGTCCGTCTGCGAGTGGGCGTTGGCG